>PVLD010006859.1:0-96570 GCA_004027595.1 Dinomys branickii | reverse complement strand
AGAGGCTGCTCCAATGGTTACTTCTCTTTGGGAGAATGTCCCTTAAGCTGTCTGCTGAGATTTCCGCTTCTACTCCCTACCCCAAGACCTGGGCGGGGCGAATAAACAGCTCGCCACCCCAGGATTCTTGCAGATAGGCCACTCAGGTGTTCCTCCCTGGGTGGAGCTCCTTTCCCCCTCACAAAACCCGTTCGGGCGCCTAAGTAGGTCTTCCCACCCGGGAGATCCCGCAGTCCTTAAAGCTGCTTTGATGTCTCTTGCTGGGCTGAGCTTCTTCCCGATTCAGGAAAAACCGGTTAGAGCGCACACTTAACTCACCCTGTGATCGTGCAGACAGGAGTGCCGTTCAGATGTTTTTCCCTGGATGGAGATTTTCCCCGACTGAGAAATCCCGCCAGCCGGTCGCTGTTGCTCCAGTTCGCGCAGTGCTGGCTGTGGGGGTGGGGTTCTGAGCGGGATCTCGGAGCGCTGCCCGGTTTGGTGCAGTTTGTCCCAGTAGCGCGTTCTCTGTCGGGTTCAGGAGCTGAAGCCGTTCTTCCCTCCACACTCGCTCTCTCGGCTGGTCATCTTCTTCCCAGAAGTCCTTATTTCTGTCTTCGTATTGCTATATTTCATTGTTTGGGTGGTAATCCTCTGGGAGGTTCTCTCTCTGCTGCCTACCCGGTCGCCATCTTCCCGGAAGTCCTCCAGAATTTTTTCTTCCTTCTTCAGTAGCAAAATATCAACCTTACCAAATTTGAAGGTTGTGTACCATCTCAGTACTTTGCACGTTTATATAGAAGCTTGCTTATGTGCCGCTCTCTGCAAGATTATATATAAAAATATCTAAACAATGAATCTGAATGCAGTTGTGAAATGAGGGTTAGGTTTGCCTTCTCCTAAATGTTAATAATTTCTGAAAATATAATGGTTTACTTTTCCTATTTACTAGTACCCGAATACCCACAGTAGAGAAGAGTTTCTGAGAAATTGGAAAAAAGAGCAGATGAGGCTAAAAATTTCCATGAAGATAGGATACTTAAAGTGCTATTTTTCTCAATAAAATATCACCTTCATTACTTCCATTTATATATCACCTATGATATACTAGTTAGATTTCTAGTTTGAGCAATTCTTTTCCTAAACTGCTATGCTAATGAAAAAGAAAAAATCGTAAGTAGGTTCCAGAAAACAGCCTATTTTAGAAAAACTAAGACATAATAAAAATATTCATTACAGGGCAATGACTTTAACTTATTGTAACTTCTATGTGTTAGAGAGAAAAAACGTGGTATGTAGGAGTGGACAGGTTCCAGGCAAAAGTAAAAGTAGGTAGAGATAACCCCACAGTCATTGTACAAGTATTTCAATATTTTAAGATAAAGCATTAAAGCCCTATGACTGCACTTGTGAGCAATTATTTTATACATTTAATTGTATACAGGAAATTACCTACTTCATAAGATTGATAAGATAGAAACATATAAACATACATATAGCATGTTGGATAATCCAAGGACTCAAATCACTTTGTAAATGAAATTTCCCCCTTGATGAAGTTGGTACTCATCCTTTCTTATTTCACAGAATCTATAATGTGCATCAATGTTCTTATTAACAGAATGGCAATTACACATCACTTAAGTATCATTTGGTTAATTTTACATTACCATACAACTAGTGTTAGGCCAACAGAATAAGTAAATCTTGTAACTTTTCATTTTTAGTCAGTAAAGGGGTTATCTGTGTACTTTCTTATGCACAACAATGTCTCCATCAGTAAGAGGGAAGGAGTTGATGTACCAAAGAACAGTAGCCTAGATTTTGCATCAGATATATTTTTCAGTAAATCCTTACTTAGAAATAAGGCTTAACAGAGCCATCATTGTACCAGCCATAACTGTATATTGTACAATTTATCACACAATATATATTTAGTTATCAGAGATTACATTAGAATTTGAATTTCTTATTGGATGGTGTCTGTGCAAACAAGTTTCATTTTTATATTACATAGGGTAGGAACTCCTGAAGTATTCATTTAAATAGGCTCATATACCTTTGCAAAAGCAAAATTTTATTTTCAGCTGTACATACATTATTTAGATTTCAATGGCTACTGAATTTAAGAAGTTAGAAATAAAAATTTAAAAATTTAACTTTTACGCTTTTTAGTATTTTGCTGTGAATACTTTTGGCAGTGATATACACTCTGGCTATAGGGAGGTATGTATACTTATGTATGTTGAATGACTTTGAAGAGTCACTCTTTGTTGGTCCTGGTTATTTATTTATTTAAGAATCATTTAAAAAAAACTGCATAAATTTTTCTTTTTTTGGTCTTTTTGAGACAGGGTCTTCCTTTGCAGTTCAGGCTGGCCGTGAGCTCACTTTGTAGCCCAGGCTGGCCTCCAATGCACAGCGATCCTCCTGCTGCAGGCTTCCAGGCATGCACTACCACGCCTGGCCAAAAAAACTGTATAACATTTGTTACACTTTTGCAAAGTATTATGAAGTTTCAGTTGTACAGAATGGTTACAAAATGTTAGTAAATTACTAGAGCCTACTATCAACTGAATATTCTGATTGAAGTTTCAAGACGAAAAAATCACGAACAGCTACTAAATGTTAAGGCCAATGATACCAGCCATGGACACAACTTACGGCAACCTTCCAGCGTGGAAAGGCACATTTGTGCAGTCTTTCTGGACACATTAACAAATACAAGCATCGTCTTTGATGGTGAACCACAACTGCAGAAATGTAACAACATACTGTGGCCCAAAGGCCTGTGAAAGGCTCACAGAAGAAGTATTGGAGTAGGTCTGGGAACAGTGAGCAAAGTTTCCTTAGCCAAGAATTGCTAGACTTTATCAATATTTGAAATCAGGAAATGTTTCCAAAAGGAAATCTATTTTCTATTCACTTTCCTAACTGTGATATTTATATTGTTATGGTTGATACATTGTGTCAACTTGGAGAGTCTAGAGGTTTGGCTGAGTGATTCAGCAGCAAACCAGGGTGCTCACTTTGCATACATCCTGAGCCTGTGGAAGAGGAAGGCATGGAGATTGTGAGAGCTACACGCCCCCTGGGTGGGGTAGTCCATTTACAAGGTAAGGGAAGGAGAGAGGCTGCTTGCCGCCATTCCTCCCTTTTGCTGGTTGTTTTTGCTGTGCTCTGCTGCCCTGAAGAGTTTGCCCTCTGCCTTGAGCCACTCTGCCTCGTGCCAAGTATGGACTGAAACCTCCACAAACTGTAAGCTAAATAAACCTTTCCTTTCTTCATTTTGGGCATTGGGTATTTTGTCTCAGCAACAAGAGTAAAGTAACCAAGACATATATGTTCTATGAAAATAAAGAATACACTTGCTAAGTGCTGTCCTCTGCCTTTAGCAAATATCAGAGTCAGAGAGCTTGTGAAAATGGGCTGGTGCAACAAGAATTTATACTTCAGTTTTTCCTGTCTGTGGTCCCAAACTATACTTTAAGAAACACGGTTAAAATCTTTGCTGTTTCTTTCTTCTTTCTCAAAAGGATAGCTACTATACTGGTATAGTGCCGTCAGCTTGTGAGCCAGAGCTGACTGGAAAGTTCCTGAATATGTGAAGTAATCACAGAAGTGGCAAACAGTAGAACACAATACCAAGGAAAGCTTGTAAAAAAAAATTCTAATAGCAAATTAGATCTCTTTTGTCTGTCAGCTCCAAAGTGACTTTTAATTTCCTGAATTTATAAATTATATAGATATAAGGGTTACCAGGTCTCTGCAACAGGATCTTAAGCTTTTTCCTTCATTTCAAACTCTCACTGTACTGCAGCAGACATGACTGCTACAGTCTGAATGTCTTTGTGTCTTACAACTCAAATATTGAAAACTTTCAAATATTGAAAAACATTTCAGGTTTGTGAATCCTATTTCCAACATTGAAAGGTAATGGTATAAGACAGGCGCTCTGTGGGGCTCTTAGCCGAGAGAGTTGCTTTACCCCTTTTCACCAAGTGAGCACACAGCAAGAAGCTTTGTCTCTGAACCAGAAAACGAGCCTTCCCCAGTGGAGCGGCTGGTCTTTGATCTTGGACTTCCCAACCTGAAGAACTGTGAGAAAGAAATTTACGTTATTTATGAGCCACCCAGCTTATTTTGTTGCATCAGACCTAAGCCTGGGCAAGACAATTACGATCTTAACAAACTAAATCTGTTTCTTAAAATCAATAAAGAAATGCTGATGTGTTGTTTTTGCTTTCCAAATAGAGAATATAGTGAAGATAATTCTCTTTCAGAGGGAAGGTATGTCTGTTCAACTGGTTATTTTGGGGGATGAGGTGGGATGAAGGACTTGACTGAAATAGTACAAGGAAAGAAAACTGCAGAATAATTCAGTTCCAAATTTAGTAGGTTTTAGTTCTGGGTTTTCCCCAGACATTGCAGATCATGTGAAAGAGATGAGGAAATTCTGGTCTCACAGTCTATACTTGGTTCTATAAATCATGACCAAGGGTAACTATACACCACAGATCTCAGGAAAGAGCTAAATGTTTTAAGGTAACTTGGGCAACACACGGACACCTACAACTGTATGTATACAAAGTGAGCACCCTGGCTTGCTGCTGAATCACTCAGCCAAACCTCTAGACTCCCCAAGTTGACACAATGTATCAACCATAACTATAAATAAGGCTGAAGAAAAGCTGTAACAATGCTGACTGTCACACCCATGGGGATGGTGACCTCCTAGAACAAAGAGTAGTTTGTTGGATACAGTTCCATGTAATAAACATTTGTTGAATGCCTTATGCATTTAAGTAACATTTCTGGTTCTGCTTCTGAGCACAGCGCCAAACAGCTACACTGAACTGTGGGTAGTTTCTGCTTAATGAAACGGAAGCAATGTGGTACGAAGAATTAGGTTATTACAACGTCACTACTGTTGCTAGCAACAGCCTTGCTCACACAGGTCAAGAATAAATGGTAGGAATAAATTATGGACTGTTTAAGATTGAAATCAATCTCTAAATTTGAAATTCTAGATGATGGAACAATTTACTCATTCAAGTATCAAATGTTGTAGCAGGCACTACCAGGACGTGGAGACAAAGAGCTGTCACATTAGGCATGCACCTACCCTTCACAGATTCCAAAATCTGCTGAATGGAGACCTATCAGACATGGCTGAAGGTGGAGGTGGGTGCTACCACAATGTATGACAGAGCTGCTAGGCTGATCACCGTACGCAGGTCACTACTCAAGAGTAGCACTTGGTTCTACCTACAAATTACTTATCAGGGGCCTTAATTTAAAAACAAACTGTGTTCAATTTTAATTCAGTAAAAGAGAAAAGGTCTAGTTTTGAAAAATTCCTATAGTAGGAGGAAGAAAAATTTTATAAAAAAGTGAAGGAGGGAAAAAAAGAGGGGGAAACCAAAGCAGTTGAATGAGTTCTTCCTAATTTAGATTAGCATTTGTTTATGGCGAAGTATTTTCATATGCTAACACTTCTGCTTAGTACAGCAGAAAACTCATCCTGTGAGATGAGGCCAATAAATCCGTGAACCATAGCTCTTCCTCAGCAGGCAGATGCACAGCGATTTTGCACACCTCAAAGGCAACTGATTATGTATTCGGGCTAGAAACGAAAATAAAGTGAACCTGTTGCCCTGGATGACAGGCAGCCACTTTAGCAGCCATCTTGTTTCCAAGTGTTTATCTTGTGATTTGAAGCTTCAATCTTGCTGGCATGTTTTTCTAAATACTTTTGTACTTGACCAGCTGTACTGGGGTGTTTCAATTTTCTTTCTAGTTTGTCTTTTTGGGACAAGGTCTCACTATGCTGTTCAGGCTGGCCTCAGATTTATGGCAATCCTCCTGCCTCAGCCTCCCGAGTACTGAGTACTGGGATAACAGGCGTGCACCACCACACCCGACTAATTTCCTACATTAGGAAAACTGGTGTTGTCTTCAATCATTGCCGATGCAGCTAGAAATCAAAACCTAAGGAGTAAAGCAATTACACACCCCAACCTGCTAGGGCTTTGCAGAGGGCTATACAGACTACTGAACAGAAAAGCACACAGTGACAAAAGTCACAGTACTCGGGAGCCATACGATGCCTCTTATGCTTACTATGAACCGCTGAGAAAATTACGCGCAGCTTGGTAGGAGTCAAAGTATGGGCGACGGTGTTGACCGCTTAAGATCCCTAGCGACGGCGCTTTCCCACCGTGCCCGACCAGCCTGGTGCTTTTTTTCTTTACTGTGCATCCTCTCTCCACAACCGCTCCTTAGGGTCAGCAGCTGCGGACGCCGAGCAAGACCAGGGCGAGCTGCCCGCGGGACACCAGGCCAGCCGAGCGTCGCGCGCATGCGCAGCTCACTCCTCGGCCCGCGCCCTCCAGCGTTCGGCCTAGCGCGGGGACTCAAGGCGCACACTCGGGGGCGAGGTAAGGCGCGGCTGCACTGTGCAGGGGGAGCGCAAGCCCGCAGACCCTGACGCTCGCTACGGCGGACACCTGTGGCCCCACGAGGCCACTGACGGCCCGGTTTGGGGCGACGCCCTTGGCCCTTCAGCCGAGCTCGTGAGCACTGTCCGCAGACGCCACCGTAGGGTCACCCCGCGAGGCCGCCTCCGCGTCCAGAAAGCACCTCGAAACGCCCCGAAATGCGGGAAGGCTTGCGCAGGAACACAGCAGAGACGTACAAACAGAGCCGCCACCTGCAACACGCAGACGCGCCAGCACCGCTCAGCAAGGCGACTGCCGGGGAAGGGGGCGGAGACCTGGGGGCCTAACTCTCGCGGGATCTCCTCCCTCCGCGGTTGTCGCGGCGCAGTCGAGACATCGCGTTGTTTGGGTTAGGGGCGGAGCCAACCAGTAAGGGGCGGAGCCACCCGGGGGGCGTGCCCAGCCTTGTTGACTTCGGAGGCCTAGCCTCGCGTCGGGCGGCCCTTCGCGCATGCTCAGCCGCGGGGTTCCGAGGCCGGGCCGCGCGCCGCCCCCGCCCCGTCTCGGCCCGCGCCCCGCCCCTCCCCGGCCGGCGGTGCGGCGGCGCTGTGGTGGGGGCGGCGGCGCTGATCTCCTGGTCGTATCCCCGCTCCGCGCCGCCTTGGCGGGCCGCGCCAAGCGCCGCAACGCAGGTAAGGCCGCCGTCCCGGGTCGGGCGCGCGGGGGCCGGGCGGGCCGGGGTCGAGGCGGGCGGCGGGGCTTGGGGGTCGGGGCCGCGTGAGGAGAAGGCAGCCGTGGCCGGGCCGGGCCGGGCCGGGGCGCCCGCGGAAGGGGTCCGCCTCGCCTTGCGGTTTCGGGGTGGCGGGCGCGCGGGCTGCCGCTTGCGGGGAGCGATACGATGCCTCTTCTGCTGGGGACCCGGGACGCAGCGGCGGGGAGGATTCTGCAGACCCGGGATCCCCTGGCGACTCGTTTCCGCGTGCCTTTAAAAACATCGCGTGACCGTAGCTGCGTCTTTAATAAATGGCAAGAATTTAGCTAAGGAGGAGGAAGTGCGTCTTTAATAGTTTTTTTTTTTTTTTTAATCACGAAAGTACTGCGTGCTCCTTACGAAAAAAACTAAGCCGCGGAGCAATGAGGACGGCCTCCCCGCCCCTCGCCGCTGCCCCGTAACCCCCAGTGTCTTCTTTCCGCGACCCACGATCGCAGATTTCGGGAGTGTGTAGAACCGTCCCGTATTTTTTTCTGTGCATTGACGAATGGGTTTCAGGAACAAAAGTGGGGAGATCGTACGTGGTCTGTCGCTTCACCGGCCTTAGGACATCGCGGCAGCCCTCCATTTTATTAGACTTTATCTTTTAAAAGGTGCACGTCTTGTTTGTTTATCGCTGAAGATGGACCTGGAGAGGCCTTCACCGATCAATCACTTTTTAAAAGGAGGCTAAGCCGATGTTTTGAAACGCGTTGTGAAACCTTTAGCCTGTCCCGGGCCCGATGTGATACTTTCCTGCGAAACAGGTTGAGTAATATGTTTACCCGGAACTTAATGGTAGTTTGCACGAGGTCGGATGACTTCATATCAGCGGGTTACTAAAAAAGAGTTTACTTTTTTTTTTGGAGTGTGTGTTTCAAGGTATATTTAAATACCATATGGTCCTATGAAAACAGTTTTTAAACAGGAAGCAGCTAATTCACGAAGAAGAGCTGAGCTAGAAAAGTGGCCCAGAAGTTTGCATTTGGAGGGGCACCAGGGGTTAGGTATTTTGGTAAGTGAGCCTTAGAGACTTGAACCGGGCAGACAAAGCCAGCAGATCCCGGTTACATTGTGTGTGTTTGCGCCCAGAAGAGCGGCAGGTTTGGTGATTAATCAGTAACGTGTATGTGTGTTTATTAAAAATGTACCGTTGTGTTCTCACGGTGCCCGCTTCCAGGGAAAGCAGAGCTGAGTACGTTCTTCACGACAGACTGGTTCCAAACACACACAGCGTGGAATATTGGGGTAAATAGCGTAGCGTTTGGGAGCTGTGCTTAAAAGGAATCAGAAACATTGTGACATTTTAGTTTTTGATCTGCCAAATAAATATCCGCTTATAACGTCCTCAGCACAGCAACATAAGTAGCATCCTCCCCACTCTGTGTCTTAGTGAACCTGTTCTGAAAGATTGAACTGCTCGAGATCCCGTAGCTTTTTTAGTAGCCCTGCCTGTTCAGACGCAGGTGGTGCTTAGTTTAAAAACCTGTGTTTTCTGTTCAGCCTTTGCTGCCTCCTGTTAGTGAAAAACTGTCTTGCAACATTGATCTAGTTTTCTTTCTTTGAAAGTGTTTCTTACAAAAATAGACGTAAGTATAACCATATGCACTGAAAATAGTCCAAAGCCTCAACCCGCAGAAACTCTAAGGATGTCCGTCCTTTGCTGTCGTGATCCTGGGGAGTCTACCCTGGGCCTTGTGCAGCTGGACAAGCACTCTGCCTCCCAGCTACTCCCCAGCCCATTTTATTTTATTTTATTTTATTTTATTTTATTTTATCTATTGTTTTTGAGACAAGGTCTCCCTGAATGGCCAGCGCTGACCTTGAACTTGAGGTCCTCCTGGTTCAGCCTCCAGAGTAGCTGTGATTACAGGTGTGTGCTCCCACCCCTGACTAATGGTGTCTTTGTAGATGAGGTTTCTGGTAGTACATTAATAAATGTGACACTTCTTGATCTCATGCCCCCCCCCCCCAAGGGGGTTAGGGTTGCAGTAGACGCTCCTGGTGCTGTGCTAAATTTGGGTGTCGCGGTTTGTAGCTGTCACTGCAGCACCTCCCTCGCAAACCGTGTGCAGTCATGTTCCGTGAGGTCTTACAAACCTAGTTTGAACTTTTTGAAAAGTAGTAAGTTGAAAGAATGCAAAGAGAACCTTGAATTTTTTTTAAAAGATTGATACTTGCTTACTTAATTTTTTTAGGTATTTTAATAGTTTGTTAATAGTTTTTTAATATGGTGTATTAATCTATTTTAGTTTTCCTGTAGTGTGGCAACTGAGTAGTGTAAAGAAATACTGCAAGTACCGAAATCAATAAAGTACAATTAAGTGTAATACGTATTTGTGAAGAAACGAATGTATAGTAGAAGATTTGAACTTTTATTTGCGGTTAAGGACGATCATTGCAGTCATGTGTAAGTGGCCAACTCCCGATTATCTCTTGGACGACTTAATATAAGTTGAGTGTTAGTGGGCTTGGTAGTGGTGTGACATACAAGTGTCAGCCCCAGAAAGGTCTCTGCCGGTAGTCCCCTTCCTCCAGAGGCAGAGGCAGGAGGACGCCAGGCGGGGCTACGTGGTGATTTCAAGGTCAAGCTGAACAGCCTAGACCATCTCGCCCCACCCCAAACAAGTATGTTAAGTTCCAGCTTTCAGTACTAAAGACAAGCAGGCCAGCAAACTGAAGCTGTGAGTACACTAGTGTGTGTATTCATGAAAACTATTGTGTGATCTTGTTGCTGGTGGAAAGAAACGGAAAGATTTGTGGGTTTTTTCTCTTTTTTCAACTTAAATCCTTTTGGGGATGTACATGTATGAATAGCCAAAAGTAAATCAGCTGTTCGGTTCCCTGAAGGACAGGAAACAAGAAAAGTACCAGGGGCCCTCTCCGGAGTTTACTTTTTTTTTTTTTGTGGTCAAGGAAAAGAGCGTAAAATTTGCTACACGCTTAAGGCGAGGGAGGATTGGATTCCTGGTTTGGATGTTGAAGAACTGATGTGTATAGATAGCAGCTGCTGTGGAATTTTATGAAGGGCCTGTGCCTGGATAGCTTTGGAATAAGCAGCTAGTTAACTTGGAAAGGGAAGCCTCACAGGGAGAAGTGGGGGAGAACCTGAGAATGGGCTGTCAGAGCAGACGGAGGGAGGCGTCACCTCAGAGCCCGTGAGGTGAGGGGCAGAGTCAAGTATGGGGATGGATGCCCAGGAAGATGAGAACTTAAAAGTGAACAGTTCCTTCAGCTTTTAGGTACTAAAATATATCTCATTCTAATTACCACGTTTAGCAGTGTCCTGCTGGGGTTGAGTTGGAATAATTAACACTTCTCAGTAACTTGGAGACTCACAGCAACCTTCTGTAATAATCATGTTACGATAAGTCAGTGCAGTGTGCGATCTGAAGTCGCAGCCCGCGTAGGCAGAGCTGTCGCTGTTCAGTGCCGTCTTCGGCCTCCTCCAGGCTGGGCAGCCCTGCAGGATTTGTACCTGCTGGCTTCTGAGTCCCTGCTTGGAGCTGTTACTCTAGGTTTGCTTTCTCGTCTTCATTTCTGGAGCTGTTCTCTTTGGTGACTCCAGCAGACCCCAGACCTTCACTCTCCCTCCTCCTCCTCAGACCTTCCTTGCCCCGAGGCTTCTGGCCTCCGGTTTTCCTAATCACCAGATTTGCCTTTTTGTTCTCCTTGGTAGTCTTACTGGCTGTTGCATCAGTAGCTTTGTAAATGCAATTCTTTTCCTGGTTCCTTGTGTATGTTCTGACCTTAATGTTTTCTTGGTCATCCACGTTCACAGTCAGGAGGTGACCTTTGACTTTTTACTCTTGTTTGCTCAGAAAAAATAATTGAAGGTGGTCATCTTTATTGCATTTTAGCTCATTTGTAGGGAAGTGGACGCACCTAGAGACCATCATGTTACATAAAATGCATCAGACATTGGCTGTTTATGTCGGTCACGTGACGCTTCATTCCGCTGAACTCTGTCTGCGTGCTGCATTCTTTTTGGTCCTGGTAAGTTATGTTGGTCGATGGTGTTATCCCCACTGGACAGGCAAAGAAACTGAGTCTTTATGAACCTAAGGAGTTGCTAGTAGATAACAGGAATCCACATGAAATTCCCAGCCTAGATAGTTACGATGGCTGTGCAGAAGTGATCATTTTATGTTTCTCTTTCATCTGCCTTTGCATTCTGTGTTGCATCCTGTTAGAGTTTAGCTCCTTAGTAAGTAACTTTTGTTTTATTAGTTAAAAATATAATACTGTGAAGAATTGTGAACATAGGTTAGGTTGGTGATGATGATGGGGGAGATTTTTCTCCTTGGTCATTCACTTTTTTGACTATTGGGGTCAGGCCGGGCCCAAGCTCCTGGGCTGAAGCTATGATACCTCCTGCCTCAGCCTCCCGAGTAGGCACTATAAGTGTTTGCCCCCTTTTCTGGCTAACATTTGCTTTTTGGGGAATTTTAAAATGCATAATCATAGAGTGAGACTAATTCTTAAATCAGTTTGTTGCACTATCCTCAACTTTATGAAGCATAATCACAATTACTACTTTTAAGTTTTACACAAGTTTAAATTGACTCATTGACTTTGAAATAGTACAGTCACATGGCACAGATTTTACGAGTGCACAGCTCAGGAGCTAAATCCTGGAAGCAGCTGTGTCCATCCACAGATGAATGGGTAAGGGCAGTGCATTTATACACGATGGAGTAGTAGTACTCTGCTATAAGGAAGGGTACATCGGAGACCTTTGTAGCAAAGTAGATGGACCTTGCACCATAAGGTTCAGTGAAATCAGCCACACGAGCTAAAATGTCTTGTGGTTTCTCTTAATGAGAAACCCAGAACATAAACGAAGAGCAAAGTGAGAGATAAGTCATAGGAAACGGGGCTGCGGTCCGAAGAGGACCGGCAGAGGGGTGGGAGGGCGGCGGGGAGAGTGAGAAGAGTGTCGGTGCGCCCTGTACTGCGTGCCGTGCTGAGGTGAAAGTTAGCCAGAGCCACGTTACGTTACGTGCTGTAGAAATGTGTGCGCCGGAAGTGCTCCCTCCTCCGCCTCGCACTTGCCTTTCTGGAGGGTAGCCGCTGACCTTGGAATGGTGCAGAGGAAACTTTCCATATGTACAGGTGAAGTTGACTGCGTTGCTTTTCCTTTCCACGTAGATAAAGGTGAGGTGTACCGCACCGCTTGGCAGCGTGCTCAGGTGAGCTGGACAGCGTATTTGTTCATGCCCCAAGGAGGGTCCCTTGGGCAGGTGCCGTTTCAGCCATTGATTCTTGTTTACAGGAGATGTGCATGTATGTCTGTTTTATATCGACTTATTTTTGTGCGTACTTGTAATTTACAACATTATATTCACGTAGTTATATTCAAGTAGTGGCACACTCCTTAATCCTAGCCTTGGGGAGGCTGAGGCAGGAGGGTCGCCATGAGTTTGAGGCCAGTCTGGGCTACATAGTGAACCCAAGGCCCGTTTGAAGTACATAGTGAGAGTATGCATCTCAAAAAAAAAAGCTGGTAAATACTAAAGTGAAAATTACTTGTATTTGCCTTTGATACTTGTTCCTAGTAAAATCTAGTAAGTTTGTTTTACTAATTCGTGTTTCTTTTATTTGTGAAAAATAACCTACAGTTTTGTGCTATGCTGTATACAACTTCCTATCGTAAATACATTAGGTCTGGTTTTTACAGTTCTTCCAACTCAGTGATATTTTTACAATAAAAGGTGGACACGTTTGGGACACTGAGACTGAGTAGGAGGGAAGTGCCGAAAGATCTGCAAACAAAACATGGAGAAAGGGAGAAAGGTTGGACAGTGGGAGGAGAGGGCTGTGCTGTGGGACGGGAAGATGGAAAGATGTCTCCTTAACTGCCAGCTACTCACAGAAACAAGGGAACTGGCAAGAAGAGCTGAAGTTTAAAAAATTCCAGTAGTGGTCAGTAATTATGATAATTCTGTGGGTGGTGTTGGCAGGGCTGACAAACATCTGATGAGCTCTCCTGTAATCAAAAAGCGAGGGAAAAATACTGTAAAATAGTAATGCATTCTCTGGGCTGAACAATATGGAACATATTTGTTATTTATTCAAAATGGGGGTTCAAAAGCCATGTACAATTTAGATTAGGTCTAATAGACCCAATGATTGAAAAATATGAAACAGCAGAATGCCAACCAGGACGCCCATCCTCAGCGTCTTTACTGTTACCTTTAGTGGGTGGGTATTTTATTGAAATTATGTCCCCCACAGAAAAATTAAAGGGCCACATGGCGGTATAAAGTGTATTTTCAGTAGCGCAAGACGAATTTGGGAAAAGACTAAATGCTGATGTCCAGATTGTAACTTTACATTATGTATTGAATGTTTTAAAATATACCATACACAGAAGATATTACTGAATAAATTTGATGAAATTGTCCTTTTATATTTCTTATCTTACAAAAATTAATGAAAAATCATGCACATTTTGTTCCTCCGTATTTAAGGGCTGGACGGGGAAGGGGTTGCACAGCACAGCCTCGGTGCCTGTGCGTAGCTGAGCAGCAGTGTTACTCAGACTCCCTCCTGGTAGGCGTGTAGGCCGCGCCCCGTTTCCATTGTTACAGTTATGGTACAGTATGTTTCAGGGAAAGGAGAGAGCCGAGAGAGTGCATAATCCTTTCATGTAGGGGAAGATAAATTTGGAAAGCTGAAACGGATGTGTAGGGGTGAAAAAGATGGACCTTCCACATTACTGTAATAAGATTCAGGTGAAGAATGTAGAAGTGGGATCAGACTGAAAGGTATAATCCACTGTCACAGAAAGAGGAGGGCCTGGTGAAACCTGTTCACATGCTTCTCGGCCTCTGTGTGGTATATACCTTCCTGGCTATGGGGCAGGACCCCTGTGGAATAAAGATCATACAGTCGGACAAGGTCGGTTTGAGCATTTATGGTCAGCCCTTGACACAGAGTGACAGGGGAAGGTAAAGATAAAGTACCTAGGGTTGTGTGGCTACTCTGGTTTCTGGTACTTGCCTTGAGCAAGAGGAGTTCTAGTTCTGTGACCTACCATGGGATAAAGGGGGACGGGCGAAAGATCGAAATAGAGGCTTTTCCTGTGAGGCTCTTCCTGTGTCCTTCAGGTCAAAGTACGCAGCATGACAAAGCATCCTCCTTTCGGGGGTGATTTCTGAGCCTCCAAAATGTGTTGGGTTTCTTTGTAAATCTGATAATTAATGGATGTCTTAGTAACTTACTGTTGTGACAAACTACCTGACACCCATAGTTAAAGGAGGAAGAGTTTATTTGGCTGAAAGTTTGCAGAGGTTCAGACCATGGTCTGCTGGCTCCAAGGCAGGGTAGTTTGGTGGAGGGTGTCACAGACGACACTTCATGGTCCCCACAAGATAGCAGAAGCAACAAGGGACAAAGAGAAAACTCTGTCTGTCCTTTTTAGTCTCTGCAGACTTCGTTCCCTGGGCTGTGTGTAGCACTCACACCCTTGATCCTAGCCAGAACCCTGCCAAACCAGTCAGCGGTCTGATGTGCTAACCACCGCCCCCTTTTGGTACCAGGAGTGGAACTCGGTCTGGTGCTCGGCAGGCAGGTGCTGTTCTGTGCTGCTGCGACATCCCCAGCCCTGATCCCACAGCGTCAGTCCCAGCATTGCACACTAGGTGCAGCCACCTCTGAAGGCGCTGAGACTCGGTGAGGCTTGGGGACATCCAGACACAGCCGTGACAGTGCGTAAGTGAACAGCAGAAGACACGGAATTGTGTGAAGGTACTCGGTGGGATCTGCAGTGGACAGCTGAATTGGAAAAGTGGAGGTGACAGTGGTGATGGGTATTGGATTCCGTGACAAACTGTCCACACTGCCGGGATTAGTCCTGCATGTACTTAGCAGTTCTGTACACAGAAGTGATCTCTTACATCTGTACATAAGTGTCTGGGACTGTGGCCTGTATCGGGCCTGTGTGTTGGGACCTTGCCATGGTGCAGAGTCAAAGGTGATGTGACTTTTGAAAGGCAGAACTCAGTGGGAGGTCCTTAGGTCAGTTAGGGACCAGCCCTCAAAGGGCAGTGAGGTAGTTCTTATGTAACATCTTGGTAGTTTTTAGAGAGGATAGTTCTCGAAAGAGGTGCTTCCCCTCAGCAAGGTGGTTGTAACAGCCTGAGCCTGGCCCCATCCACCCCTGACTTCCTGTGTGTGGCCGTGATGGCTCTCCTGCGTGCGCCTCTGCGGTAGCGTCCACCAGGATGGGATGAGGCAGCAGGGCCCTTGCTGGAACTGAGCCAGTGCCAGGGCCATGCAGGTGAATATTCAAAATGGAGCCGACTACACCTCATGTTTTCAAAACTAGTCTGTGTCAGGTCCTTGTCATGGTTACAGAAAGATGACAGTTCAGCGTATTGTGTGTTTAACACGAGATACCAGTTGAGAAGATGAACTAATCCTTGAGTGTTCTCTGGAAGAAAACGTCATGCTCCGCAGGGCAATACACTTTATGTGGCCATTTGTTATTTTTAGTGTAATGTTATTGTATATTCAAAGAGGAGGTTTGAACTGCTGCAGTAAATAGAGCGAAGCTGGTCCGGCAAGCCTTCCCCACCCATGTCTGCTCCTTATGAGTTGCAGGGGTAGTGGCTTTCGTGATCCTTTTGGGCTCTGGATAAACAAAAACAAATGTTCCTCCATCTGCAGGAGGTCAGTCACAGTCTTCTTGAATGATAAATGGTATGGTGAAAGTCAGTCCTGTTTAATAAGTGTAAATAGTGACAATAGGACAAAAAGTGAATAAATGGTAAATGTTCTTTGATTTCTTTAGAGCAAGGGTTTTATAAATACACAGTACTATTGTGTAAACTGTAATACCTTTCTAGCTTCTGTCCTGGTCTGTGAGTTTACATTTAGCAAGTCACTTAAGATCTCCCAAGGAGAGGAAGGGAGGAAGGGACAGATTCTTGGGAATGTTACCATCCAGCCCTTTAATCCTGAGAAACCTCTGTGTTAGTGAAGTTAGCAACTTGAAAATCCCAGCTTTTAAGTTCTGCTGCCATATGTCAGTAAGTTTCATGACAGAAGTATAGAAAATGTGCCAGGCACGGTGGTGCACACATTTAATCCCAGCTTCTTGGGAGGCTGAGGCAGAAGGATTGCAAATCTGAGGCCAGCTTAGGCAATTTAGTGAGATCCTGTTTCAAAATAAAAACGCTGAGAGGGTAGCTCAGTGCCCCGTGGGTTCAGTGTTGGAGTTTTCTCTGACTGGAATCGTGTCTGCTGGGAAGTGGGGTGATACCCACCGAGGCTGATAAGGCCTTGGCTAACGTTTCAGGAAACCCTAGGCATACATGGTCAAGTACTTGGTGGTTGAGCTCTTGGTTGTGGGAGCCACGGTGGTCAGTGGATGGATCTCTCAGTGTACTTGTATCACTGCTGGTGGATGGCTAGTGCAGAGCTCTTTCATGGTGTGTCTCATTAAATCTTTGTAGTGATTCTTTAAAATGCTGGGCCCTTAAGTTTAGTAGAAGGAAATATTAAAAAAATGTTACATTAAAAAAAAACCACACAGAACCGTCTTTGATTTACAATGTTTGAAGGATGTTTTACTGTATCCTTGTAATTCCTGTTGATCATTGTACCCTCAGTTCTCATCTTGATGACTAGATTTTAAAATCCTGGTCACTCTTCATACTTAAGTATGAGAGTAAATTTTGGAGCACTTAGTAGTCCAGTTTTAGTTTCAAGTAAAGGCCTGTAGGGGCTGGGGATGTGGTTCAGTGGTAGAGCCCTTACCTGGCATGCATGGAAGACCCTGGCTTTGATCTCTGGTGCTGTAGAAGAGCTCCCCTCCCCATACAGCGAGCATGGGCCTCACCTGCCGTCCTCGTACTTGGGGAGGCTCCGGCAGGATGGTGAGTGCCCGGCCAGCCTAGACTACATAGCCAGATCCCACCCCCACAATTAAAAACCAAAAGAAAAGGCCTGCAGTGTTCTGTATTGATTTAATGTGCATTATAAATCCCATCCTGAAAGAATTACTTTTAATACTTAAACCATTTTAATTGGATTGACTTTTTCTTGCATCTGGAATAATCTGACTTTTTTTCTTTTATGAACCAAAGAAATTAGAAATGGAAGCACTTACGGGTTTCTACAGTGATTTATATAAATATCTGTTACAGTTTTTCATGAAATTGATTTCACACTAAAGGAAAGGGAGGGAAATGACTTCTGACTTAGAATAGTTCTAGCTTCTCATTGTTCATGCTGAGAAGTAAGCGTGCATTTTTGCTGAGTTCTGTTGCCACCACTGAGTAATCACTGGGTGTTTTTGTCTCTAGGTAGCACTTGATGAATGTAGCTCACATACGTTGCGTGCGTGTATGTATGTGCATGTGTGCGTATACGCATGGACGTCCGTGATGCACAGCTCAGGAGACCCTGTTCGTGAAGAATACAAGGTGAATGCAATCAGGAAGACGCTGTTTGTATGAACGGTGTTTCCTGGCATTGAGACCTGGATATCTTTGGTGCTGTAGCATTTTTATGTTTTTAGGAAACTATGTTACCAAAGAGGCAGGCGACCATTTTTATTTCCATTTTATAGGTACATGAACTGAGACTCACGATGACTTCGTTTTTTCTGAATCTGCTTTCTTTTCTGTGATACTGGACTTTGTGGTCTTCGGTGCTTAAAGACAGAGTGTGGTATGAGACAAAGCCTAGAACTGAATCCCAGCTTTGATTTCTGACAGAAAGTCTTATTTCATGCCTTTCCTTGTGTTCCTTCCTTAAAGATAATACTATTTACATAAAATTTTTTGAATAGCCAAATGAGTTAATGTACTGAAAATACCCCAAAGTTTTATTTGCAGTAAGTTAATGACAATAATAAGGCCCAAAACTGGGCATGGTGGTGCATTCCGTGATCCCAGCACCCTGGGAGGGCAAGGCAGGAAGATTCCAAACTGAGCCCCCCCTGGGCAATTCGGCAAGACCTTGTCTCAAAAAAGAAAAAAGGAGTTCAAAAGGTCCAAGGGTGTAGTTCAGTGCCAAGGCCGGGGCTGAATCTCCAAGAGCCCTCCCCCACGAAAAGCGTAAGTAAAAAGCATGGTAGCGTCATTGTTCTGTGAGTCATACGCTACTTCTCAGGGATTATAAGATCAGTTTCTTGGCAGAAAGTGAGGGAACTAACCCAGTAGCAGTATGCATTAAAATAGAAGCCAAACTTGAGTCAACATCACCTCTCCTGTCAATATTATATACAGTAAGTGGGAGGAATTAAAAGGCCTAGAATGAGGACAAAAGCAGTTGTGAGCGCAGGCTGTGGAGTCCCAGCAGCCCCGCCGTAGTTGTGTATAAGCTGAGGATTTGAGTCATCGTAGGTCACACACAGAGGAAATGCGAAGCCAGTACAGTGACAGAGGCAGAGTTGAAGTCTGAGAGTATTTATACCACCTGTGTGGTTGGTGAGGTGTAACTGGCACACGGGTGTCCCTGATCTTTCGCATAATGACTGCATCACCAAACAGTGGCTGAGTCCTGCTGGATGTTCTCCAGGACTCTGGCCCCACTGTCTTACAAGCCTTAATAAATACGTTTATGGTCCTGGGACTTTTCTTATTGTAACTCCAGAGTCATGGTCTTGTTTTGCTTTTAATTTTGGGGGGCCGAGTTTCACTTTGTACTTCAGGCTGGCCTTGAGTTGAGTGTGGCCCAGACTGACCTCAGACCTGCGGCAGTGCTCCTCCATGTGTGCCGCTGCCCGAATGTTTCCCTTTAGTGCTTTTTAATGCCTTCTGTTACCGGGGAGAATGCTGAAACAGGTCCCGCTCCTGAATACATTAATCTTTCTCGTTGGCCACTGTATCTTCCCATTAGTTTTAGTAATATAACAAATAAAAAGAATTTATGTGCAGGAGAGTGCTGTTCTGTCTTTAGACGACCCTGGAGTCTTACTGCATTGAAGATTTGACAGGTTTGAATCCGCTGCTTACGTGGTGGTGAGTGCTTACGTGTGGCATCTTCTGCTGAAATGACATTTTTAAAAATGGATTTTTCTAAGTACTCAGAATGAATGTGTGCACCTTCCCACTGCCCTGAAAGCTCAGGAATCAAGCAGGAATGCACTTTAAGCAGTGCTCAGCTTGAGTTTATGTTTAGGCACAGGTTTTCCTAATGGTATATTGGGAATGTAAAAAGTTTTTCTTCTGCCATGAGGCTACTCAAGGGCATGCTTTTTTTAAATTAAAGAACTGATTGTACAGTGCGATGCTCGCCATGCCAGGAGATTAAATGCTTTTATTTGTTGGAGTGTGTCAAGTTGGTGCTCGAATAAAATTGTGTCAGGATTTTTATAAAGGTCTTTAGTGTAGTTTGGACTTTGGGCTATCTTAGGAATATTGCAATGCATTATGTGTAAGAGTAAACATATTCCAGTTTTCATGAAGAAATAATAAGACCGTATCTTTTTCTACGGATCCTTCTTGCAATATTTTTAATTGTTTGCCTGTATCCCGATGAGAAGTGGAAGAGGGAGGGGTGGATGTGGCCTGCAAGGGCCCATATTTAAGATGGCTTGTGTGTGCTTCCCTTTGGAGTGGTGGTCCACAGAAGAGTCGTGGCCAATCAAGTTTGGGTAAGATGGCAGGTAGGTGATGACTCCCACCGTAAGAGGTCTGTGTTCTGATCTCTGAAACTGGTAAAAATAAGGCTTTATGTGGCAAAGGGGAGTTGGGAACCCAGATGACATCAGTTGTTAATCAGCTTACTTTCAGATAGGAAGATTATTTTGGTTTATCCCTATGAGCCTATTGTAATCACAAAGGACCCTACAGTGAGGAGAGGGGCGGAGTTGATGGTAGTAGAGAAGTAGCAGCGTGCAAAGGGCTCACTTCCTCTTTTCCTGGCTCCGAAGATGGAGAAGGAGGCTGTGAGCCAGATGGACACGCATTACTGCAGCAAGTGGACAGATTCTTTTCTTGAGCTTCTAGAAAGAACTGTCCAGCCGGCACTGATCTTAGCCAGTGTGAGCCCTGTGTCAGACATCTGATGTCTGGAACTGTAAGAGAGCAAATTGGTGTTTAAGTCGGTAAGTTTGTGGTAATTTGTTAAGGCAGAGAAAACTAACACAGGAAGTATGTTGTGATCATTGGATTCTTTAGGAAAATGAGAGTTGTGTATTCAGGATGCTATTAAAGGAGGAGAAGCACAAGTAAAATTTTGGAGTTCTTTACAGTAGTCTAGTAAAAATGATGAGGGATAGTGCCAGAGGTTTTCGCTAAGGCCACTGGTTAACAAGCTCTCCTCAAGCTGATTTTCAGAAGAACAGCCAAGGTGTCCTCCTGCCTGAAAGTCTGATGTAGGATGGAGTTCCAGGCAAGCTTGAAGATGGCAGGAGAGGTAGCTGCTGCTCCTCTTAGTACAGGGTTGGAGTCTGAACTTGTCGGAGACCAGAATGAGAGTAGCTTTCAGAATACAGAAAAGCTGGTGATAGTGTTTGAAGAAGCTCACCACCCCCCAGCCATGTTTCAGTGACAAAAGCGTGTGTGGAATGTTTTTGTGATACGGCAGTGTAAGTAAAGTCTAGGGGATTTTGCATGCTTTGACTGGCCAACTAGCAATGTCTGCTAACATTGTTTGTTTTATTAATAAGGTCCACTGTCCTTATTCCCCATGGCCTCATTTTGGTCTTTGTAGCTTCAAGATTCCTTTACCCCACGTCAAATTAAGAAGGGAAATCACTCAGTAATTTGAATAGAGAATGTTTAAAGAATTACCTCAACAGGAGCTTAGAAGAGAGCACGAACAGAGGAGGTACTGATGTGAGGAACGGCCAGTTTCTAGGGCTGTGACTGGGTGCCCACGCAGGAGACCAGCCCGGGTCTTGTTGGACAGTGTGTGTCTGTGACGCGAGATCGCAGACAAGTCGATGATGGAATTTGCCAGAAATGCACCCTTTGGTACTAAGAGAAGAGTTTCTCGGCAAGGTACCTTCCAAGAGGCGTGCGGGCGTGAGCGAAGCTGCGAGCTGCTGCCCTGCGGGATCGTGGTGCTAGTGAAGCCTGGCGAGCAGTGCCCGGACCAGGATGCAAAGCCCTTTTCTCCAGCCACCATCTGCTAAACAGTACCCTTCAGCTGAAATTCATACAGGAGGTAGAGTACTTTTTCTTCGTATCTAATTCCCAGCAGAGTCAGGGCAGCATGCTGCTGCTTTCAGCTCTCGAAGCCCATGTCCATAGCTTTTGTTCCCTTTTGCCCAGACCCCTGCCTGCTGGGTGAGAGCACGGAGGCCCCTCTGACTTACAGGGCAGGTCTTGCCCTCGTGTTTGGTTGTTCCATTGAGCTGCTCACAGTTGTTTCCTGCCTCCTCCTTGTATCCGCTTACATTTAAATATGAAAATAACGTCACGGTCTTGGACCAAATATTTAGTCAGTTTTTGTTTTAAACTGTAGTTCCATCTACAGCTTTAGGAGGTACTTCTTGTTTTACAAACAGCAGGTGAAGAGTGTATTTTATCTCAGCAAGTAGTAACTTCCCGTAGTTTTGTGGGGTACTGAAGTGATCTAAGATGCTGCAGCCATGAATTCTGACAGTATGACTTTGAATGAGTAGCTCTGTCCCACTAAGGATAGGGTAAGAGCTAGATAACTTGAGGGTTACCTTCTTTAATTTTTTTTTTAACCTGCTTTTCACAAATAACTAAAATGTATTTTTTTGGTTTTATATACAGAGGAAAATACATATGGATTATGTCATTGCTTTTGTGGACACATACGGTTTTATTTAAAGTTGTAGAAAGAAACTTCAGATGTCAACAGTATAGTATGACTTACTGGCTCCATTTCATTTTATTGCTCTGTCCTTGTAATTCAACAACAAAGAATTAAGATGCCAAAAAATCTCTTGTAACTTTATGCTGGCTGGGTTTATGGGGCAAGGGGATGCGTTAGAAAATACACCGATACTGAGTTTCTGAACACATTTTAAAAACTTCTTGGGCATTTTACCACGTTTTGCATACTTCTTAAACTTGCTTATAAAACTGTTGAAAATATTTGCTTTTCGGTGACAGTTTACTGTGGTTTAATGTTGAGTGAATAACTCAAAAGAAAATCTGTTCAGTTTCTTTCTCCTGCTGTGTGCTTGTGTGTATCCATATATCTGTGTACACTTTCCTGTTAATGATGATCTCACTTGCTGACCCAAAGACACTGGAACATCAACTCAGCGACCTATTCCGGGGGCTCTCGCATCTCTACTACATTTTCTTTGTTACCGAATTTAAACGGTTTTGTTCCAACTGTGGCGTGTAACTGCTTTTTTATGTGATGATTCTTTTGGTATCAGGTTTATCCTGTCTGGCCATTGTGTTCCGTGTTAATTTCCTGAGTTTTGAGCCCTTTGAAGTTCTTACCTTGCCTCTTTGCTGCTCCCCTCATTCACAAAATTGTAGGCACCTTAAAATTGTTTCACTCTTTAATGAAATCTTCTGTCCTTTCCCTATTTTAAATGCTGGGGAAACTAAATTGCTCATTAGCAGGGGTCTTGAATGACCTGTTATATGGCATTCTGCTGAGTGCTAGAGATAAATAAAAGAAGAGCAGGTAGAATGCATCATCCGGTAACGGGAGACACAGTAACCGCTTTGGAGAGGTGATGGGAGAGAACACGGTGTTTGGGAGCAACAGAAGCATAGTCGGGTTGAATGTGTGTGCGCCACAAACTCAGTCTATATGTTGACACAGTAACTTCTAGTGTGCAGAGTTTGTTTCTTTTTTGTGTGTGTGTGACAGGGTCTCACTGTGTTCTAAGTTAGGCTGACCTTGAACTCATGTAGCTCGGGCCACCTGGAACACTTCATACTCCTACTGTCTCAGCCTCTTTATGTACTGCTGTTGCAGGCGTTATGCCACTGTGTCTGGCTGAGACAGGGCTGCTAAAGAAGTAGATTTAAATAAAGTGGTAAGCTGACAGGCTGACTCTGGCATTAGTGTCCCTAAATAGGGAGACATCAGAGAACTCCCTCGCGTTGTCATGTGCCTGTGTATGGCCGTCGTGGTGAACGGTGGCCGTCTGGGAGCCAGGAAGAAAGTCCTCACCAGAAAAACTGACTATGCTGGTGTGTGGACTCTGGACTTGTGGTTGCCAGACTGAGAGGTACATGTTGTTTAAGCCACCCAGTCTGGTGTTTCGTTATGGCACCTGGGCAGCCTAAAGGAGCTCAGTAAACATTCTGGGAGTAGACTTAGACAAGATTTGTAGGAAGGAACTTATTACTGGTGTCTTAGTGAACAAAGAATTTTTAAGTAGAGAATTGCAAGGCATGGAAACATGAGGGAGTGTAACGTGTGGTTAAGGAAACAGGCAAGAGATTGTGGGAAATGCTTCTGAAGTGGTACACAGGACTGACATCAGATGGGTGTCCTATTGGAAATATGAAATAGGGAATCCAGATAGGAGCAAAATTGTGTAAATTGTATTACCAAGGTTTTAAGGTCGACTTTGAGTTCCTTTCTTTGTGAACCAAGCGTAATAAAAACCTCCCTTGTAGAACCTCCCTTTTCCTCTTTGGACCAAACCTAGGAGCTTATGTTAAGCAAGTGCTCTACCACTGAGCTATTCCCCCACCCACCCCTTGTAGGGTATTTGTTGAGGCTGCTTCAGAGATAATTGTGAAACATTTGGTGGAGGGCGAGAATCTAATGAATGTGTTAGTTACAAGATAGACAAAATCAGGTCTGATGGATTCCAAAGGGAGAACCAGAGTCAGTAACTGAATGTTTGTGGGTCTGTTTGGTTAGGGAGGAAGCAACATTAACCGGTGTCAGCCAGTCATGGCTCATGGGACAGACCTGATTTGCTGCCTGACTTTGTGCCCTTGTGAACTAAGAAGGACGTGTCATTTTTATTATTTTATTTTATTTCTTTAGACAGGGTCTCACTGTGTAGCTCAGGCTGGCCTTGAAATCATGGCAATCCTCCTGCCTCAGCCTCCCAGTGCTGGGCCTACGGGTATGTGCCACCACACCTGGAAGTCATTTTTAAATGGCTGTAAAAATTATCAAAAGAAGTATTGTATGACATAAAAACTATATGGAATTGGGACACAGCTGTGCTCTTTGATTCATGCTGTCTCTGGCTGCTTGTGCCCTGAGTCCGTAGGGCTCAGAAGTCGTGATAGACAGAATGGTTGCTTATAGACCCTAAAATATTTACTGCCTGTCCTTTTACAGGAGGAGTTTACTAATACTTAGGCTAGGTTGATAGCAGCAGCATTGAACTGAGGTCATAGAACGTGGGTTTGGAACAAGGCAGTTGTTGAACCTTCAAAGTCAAAGTAGTCATGGCTGCTGTCCCTCCGAGCCTTGAGGAGGTTGTTTCATGGATGTTGAAGAGATGGTGGCCGTGGGAAGGGGGGACGAGGAGACTCAGTCAAGGTGCTGGGCTCCCTGATAATGGGGAAGCCGTGATGGTGCCCTGTAAGAAGTGGGGGGTGATTATTAGCAGTGATTTAGTAAACAAAACTGGCAAATACTTTCTGACAAATTTGTTTTCTTTTTAAATCTACCAACGGACCCTGGCCAGACATTCTCTTAATTTTTTATTGCCACCAAGGTTCGACACAGTATTTTTTAGTGGTTTCATTATTGATTTTGCAAATGCCTGTGGTGTCCTCTGCTTCTTTTTTCTCCTTTATTCAAGAATGTTTAAGCTGGGGATGATGGCGCACGAGCATGTGGTCCCAGCTACTTGGGAGGCTGAAGCAGAGGGATTGCAAATTTGGGGCAGGTCTGATAAACGTAGCAAGACCCTGTTTAAAAATAAAAAAAAAAATTTAAAAGCTGGTGGGGGGATAAAAGGCTGGGGGGGTGTATGTGTACTTCAGAGGTGGAGCTCCTGGGTAGCATTCACAGACCGGTTCGGTCCCCAGTGCCACAGAAGTTTTATTTGTAACTGCCCCTTACGCCGTCAGTTCCCTGCTCCCCAGGGTTTTGTTGTTGTTGTTTCTGTACCAAGAATTGAATTCAGGCCCTCCGCTTGCCGGGCAGGCGCTGTACCACTGTGTTGTGCTTTGTTACGTACTTTGTCAGGTAGAAAACTTCATTTTTATGTAGTCTTTTCCTCTGTCTTTTCTGATTTAACTCTTTGCCTTTTACCTAAAGTGTATCTTTGCCTTAAATGAGATAAGTAGTTGTTCTTTTTTTCTGGCTCAATTTTTAGTTGCTTGGAGACAGTTGGGGGACTGAGCTTTAATTGAGTAAACCTGGTGAATGATTAGTCTCTTGTATACTTACGTTTTCACATAGTCACAAGTTCCCTTTTGTTTTTGTTTCTGGCAGTACTGGGGATTGAACCCAAGGCTTCCACAGTGAAAGTGTATCTTCAGTCGTTATTTTTCAGTTGTGAGATATATTTTTGCTAAGTTGCTCCAGAGTACTAGGGTTATAGTGTCCACTGCCTTGACTGGATGGAAGTTCTGTGAGTCTGTGTTTTTCTTCTCCTGTGACATAGGGATTCCTAAGGCCACACACCAAATGTGGTGGAGTAATATGCTAGGATAATCGTATATGTGAATACGCTGATTCACATTCTAATTAGGTGGAATTACAAGTGTGCACTGTGCCCAGCTAGTATGTATTTTTCAGAGTGTATAGGCCAACTGTCTTGTAGACTGTCCGTGTATTATTTATTTGGTGTAATTTTAATTTTTGTTTTGAGTTTTTGAGACAGGATTTTACCATGTAGTTCAGGGTGGCCTTGAACTCGCTGTGTCAGCCAGGCTGGCCTTGAATTCACAGATGTGCATCCCTGTGTCTGGCTACACAGCCTCTTAGGGTCTTAGATTCCCTCAGGAGTATCACTGACAGGATGTTCTGTCTTCAGTGCATTCTATCAGGGGCACAGGGGTTTGGCCACATGCTGCTGAGGTTACTTTGACTACTTGGTTAAGGTGGCATTCACTGTGTTTATCCGTTGCAAAGCTGTTTTTTCCCTCTAACTAGTAATTTGTTGAATACTTCTGTTGAGGTGTACTTGCTCACCAAACCTTTACCCACTGCTTTTAGCTTCCGTTGATGTTTTCTCCTGCTTTACTAGTTGTCAGTCTGCTGTCAGGAAGAGCTTTGCCTTCTGCCCCCATTTATCTAGCTATTCATGTATTTGGCCATGGACTCATTTTATTCAGGGACTGTTATTATTAGTTATTATTAGATACACAAAAGGTACTTGTATTTGGCTAACATAAAGCTCTTCAGGGTGCTTCTGTATCTGTTGGACATGTCCTCATTTTTTGAGAACTTCCACACACTGTTACAGAGGGCGTTTCAGACTTAGAATTTCCCTGTCCCAATTTAAGAAGCAGCCATCTTCCCAAGAAATTTCAAGCTCTTCAGTGGAAAGCAGTGTTCAGAAATCAAGGTGTGGGGGGGTAGATTTTCTTATGCCTACTGATAGGGTCTTACAGTTATTGTTGCATTTGTTAAAGAGATACTAATATATCTTAGGCCTTCCTAAGCAAGGAAGTGTGTGTGCACTGAGTCCTTCAGGTTAATGCAGCATCACAGGGCACATTTTAACTTGCCTCATCTTTCCATGATGGTTTCCCTCAGACTCACGATGCTACGACTGAGAACATGTTGTAGATGGCACTTAAACCCACAGTGTTTTGTGTGTATTTAATAAAGGTAGAAAAATTTTCCAGCTATATCTGTTTTTGAAATGAGAACATGTTCTTTTATGAGAGGATTAAGTAAGTTCTTTATTAAATTTTAGAAATAACTGATACTTATCTGTACTTACAAGTGTCAGGGATTGCTACAGGCTGTATATTTTTACGCTATAATTTAATGTAATTCTCAGATTAAACTCTGTGAGATAACTATTGTTATTAACATTGTTTTTACCATGTAGCAGTTGAGGCCTGCATAAGAGATACAAATTATGTCCCCTGAAACCAGATAGCTAGGAAATTGTTGAATATTGTATCATCATTTAAGCATAATTTTTATTTTATGTTACGAGGAGCACTTTCTGGTAGAGTATGACTTACGGGATGAACATGATACCAAGTTATAATTTGATATACTAATATTTATATATAAATGTCTCTACTAAACAATAGCAAAGAAGTAAAAAATTATATTCTTGACATAAATCTTAATACATTGACTAAACTGGTAACATTTACCAAGTGTTGTGATTCACTGCCATAACCTTTATAGACTTAGAAATACTTAATAAATTTAGTTGCCTAATTTTTGCCTGCAGATTGATAATATAACCCACCAACTTTTCCTGTCAAGAGAGTAAGTAACTCAGAATAAAAATCACAGCCGAGAATTGGCGGCATACTCCTGTGATTCCAGTGCTCTGGGCGGCTGATACAGGTGGTTTTGAAAGTTCCAGCTCATCCTGGGCTGTTCACTACATAGCAAGACTCTGTCCGAAATAAAAACTAAAACCAAGGTTGGAGATGTAGCTCTCTGGGAAGGATTTGAGTTGAGTCCTTAGTATTGAAGGGGAAAAAAGAAATGTCATAGGAAAATCTGACTTGTTACTGTTTTCTGCAATAGAATATTTATGGGGCATTCTCTGTCATGTGAACCACTGCTTGAATCAAAGATGACCATGGGTTTAAGGCAGTGGAGATTCTGAGTGTCCCTGTAAATCTCTTTTCCCAGTGTCCTTGGTCTTGAAGGGCAAGGATAGGCTAGGTGAATTTAGGGCTGATAAAAATTACTTTGTCAACTTTTAGACACCCCCTGAAGGACTAACGTGTGTTCGCAGAGCTGAAGAGGAGTTGAACCAGAATTTCACAAGATGAAGATCAAGTTTTGTGCTAGTTACCTATTGGACATTTGTAGGTCCATGTAAAGAGTCACAGCTTTTAGCAAAGCGCTTGTAATTTCCTGACTGCCGCACAAGTGAACACAAACCAACATCTGGTGAGTAATAGGTTAAGGGTCCAGGAGTTTGTCTTTTCTTCTGAAGGTGGTGTCTATATCGTGACTATCCAACCTAAGATCCATGAATAAGTTAGAAATATTTCTATATTACATGGAAAAAATCTAGAACAAATAATTGATACTTCCTTGTAAACTGTTTTCTTGTTTAGTGTAGATAATGCCACCCAGTTTGACCCTGTTCCTGTAGTCTGTATGAAATTGTGTGAGTTACTGAAGTCCTTTGAGAACTTAAGGTTGATACCTAACCAGGTGCTTGTCCTATACAGCTTTTACCAGTGTCCATCTGTAGGGAAGATGAACATCTTGGTCTTTGGAAAGATGCCATTTTATAAAGGTCAAAAGCTTTCTAGTTACCTTACACTCTTGGTGTAGAAAATAAATTTAGACTTTTAAAATAGAGTTATCAAGATAATTTGACTTAATGATCTTATTTTGAAGCTTAATTAGTAACGCCTTAGGATCCTGTAGTATGACAAGGCCAGTCATTGTACTCCACAGCTTACTACTGTGTGCAGAGAGCACTTCCGGTGTGAGTTCATGGTTTGGTTTATTTTGTGCCATGGTTATGGAAGGAAACAGACACAGGTCTTTGTTAATCAGTGAGTTGTCCTAGTTGAACATTTTTGCCTTGCAATGTTCCTATATTTGAATGTTATTCCTATACTTGAATGTTGTTGTTCAAATATAGGAATGTTGTTCCTATATTTGAATGTTGTCATAGCTTTTTAATAATAATCATAATAATAATAATAATACAACACTTAAAGAGAATTGTGCTCTGGCACTTGCTCTCGCACCACAGATACCAAGAGCTGTGATCCAGGCAGAGCCAGGGGTGTGCTTCTCTCTCCTGCTTCCCTGTGGACTGCAGTACCTCCTAAGAACACAGTCACTTAGTGAACATATTTCTGTTTAGATGATTTCTGTGTTACAGAGGTAATTTATAGCTCACATGAGGATATTTTTAAAAACTGATATGAATGCATTTCTTGTAATCAAACATGAAGAGATTATTAAAACAGTTATCCTCACTTCTGAGGCAGTTACTCCCTGAGGATTTTATTAGCTTCTAGGATACGTGGGATTCAGTGTGTCGGGGGTGTTTGTCATATGTAGTTATAATTTTCTTAACGGATATCCATGTGTAGTAATACAGGTTTTTTGTTTTGTCTTATTTTCTGGTCACCTTTTGTGGTTCAGGCACAGTGGCAGGGCGTGAGGTTCCCTGGCTCTGCTGAGAAGCATCGTGGTTTCTGGTCCATGTGGAAAGAGGGGTGCCTTTGGGGAAGTCCCAGGTCTCCTGCTTTTTAGACCAGGCGGGGGTGGGGGGGACTCGGAGAGGGGTCATTCTTCAGGGTCCCTGGCGGCCCCCAAGTGGACAGGCTGAATGCTGCCGGCACCCTCTGGCTTTGTTTCCCCTGAAGGTGAGCGGGTGGTGGAGGAAGGCCGGAAGGCTTAGTAAGCACAGGACAAACAAGATCAGGGTGGGCGCGGAGCTGTCGGCGAAGAGCATGTCTGTAGGGAGTCTGGTGATGTCTTGAGGATTTGGGGATCCTGGGTCCCCTTTAGAAAAGAAGGGGAGAGGTTTGCAGCCCAAGGTAGCTGTTAAAACACCTAGACTTTGGGTAGGGGTCTCACTCTGCAGTTCAGGCTGGCCTCGATCTTGTGGTGATTCTTCTGCCTCAGCCTCCCGTGTGCTGGATGACAGTCGTGTGCTACCACAGTTAAAGCGGTGAGAGGAGGGAGGTGCCCCTCCTCCTGCTTGCCAGGGAGTCCCTTCTTCCCACTGGGAAACACTTCTCCCAGTCAGTTGGGCCACATTCCAAATCGTTTGCAATAGAATGAGGGGAGGCTGGGTTCATTGCATGGGTAGAGATGGCCCAGACCCCACTGCTAATTCCCTGATGGCATTGCCCAAAATCTCCGAGAGACCCAGCACACTGAAGAGGACTGGAAGTGGGATGTGACCCTGGCTCTCCCTGCACCCACCTGTGCCCCTTACCATAGACCTCTACTCCTTGAGTACCTGATGCAGGCTTAGGTCAGAGGCGCTGTCCAGGGCGCCACACAGGCACAGAGCCCACTGGGCTGGGCCTCCTGCCCCTGCTGGCTGGGTCAGTGCCTGGCATGTTGCAGAGGGTCATGCTACTTCCCCCGCCAGCTCCTTCACCAGTGTTTCCCCCAGGAAGAGGCGCTTGAAGCGCATGCTGTTGAGGGCTGTGCCTGCGATGCCTTGTGCTTGCATGTGTTAGCCAGCCAGAGGGCATGGCCTGTGGTGTGGGAGGGAGCCGCCCTCCCCACGGTCACTTGGGATGCCACGGAGCAGGTGGCCTGCATGCTTTCCATAAGAAAGACGTGGGCGTCGTAGATGAGGATGACTGCAAAGCAGGATCCCTGTTGACCACAAACTGCAGGTTGCCCATGGCCCCCTTGCTGAGGTGTAGAACACGTGTGCGTGTCCTAGTAGAAGCCATCGTGGGAGCGGATGCGCGGGCTCTCTGGCAGCCTCGGGCCTAACAAGGCGCGCGGTCAGGTTGTCCGCAAGCGTTTTCAAGAAGCCGAACGTCAGGACAGGTGGAAGCTCGGTGGGCCTTGCATGGCCATTGCGCCACCCCTAGACAGACATCAGATGCTGTGACTGGAAGACGCTTGCCTGTGGTCCCTGAGTTCCCTGCAGGGACTCGCCTGTTGGCGTCTGGCCGTCAGCTCCTCCTGTGCTTTACTCCAGAGTGATCTGGTCCTTCGCTAGTGGCGAAGGTTGCTGAGAGAATGAGGCAGACTCGGGTCCTCTTGTGGGGCTGCGTGGAGGGCTCTGTCCTGGCTGTTTGGAGGGTAAGAAAGCGGGTAGTGGAGGCCTGTGGCCGCGGGTGCTTGTGGTCACGGAGATACGGTGTGTTAAAGATGCTCAAATTCCTGGGCTCTGGCTCACAATTCCCCCTGGGCCAGAGGGACTGTGACTGATACGTGGGCTCCGGTGGCCCCCCACCTCCCCGTCTCTCCCCACCCACGGCAGTGCAGGTGCCGGTCATGTACTGATGCCTTTGGAGTGGAGAGGAGAGGAAGAGCAGCTTTGAGGTAGAGGTCTTGTAACTTCCGAAGTACTTAATAGAATCCCAGCCTGAACGGCCTCGTTTTATCCTGTGTGTGGTTTTCATATTCCTTCATCATTTCATCCTGTACCCTAAACTGGCGCGGAGCTGCTGCCTACTGCGGGGGAAGGTGAAGACTGCATCTGTGATTTCAGATGTCTTAAAACTTGCCAGACGTCAAAATGTATAACGTGAGTTCTTCCAGGAGAACTTCCTTCTCTGTAAGTTACAGTGTTCAATGGAGCAGTAGGAGGAGAGTCTTATTTTCAGACAGTAGCTTACCAGTTAGTTGTCTGATGAGGTGAAGGTTTCAGAGTTCAAGGCTAGGTAGAGGTGAAAGTATGCTTTCACTTTGTTGTAGCTACTGGGTCCGTTGAAAGTTGAAAGGACTTCTCAAAATAGGAAGCTTGACTCCTGACACAGTAGCCAGCGCTTATTAAATTCTTGCCATATGAATGTGATAATTTCATACATTTTTTTAATGGTGCTGGGGATGGAGCCCAGGGTCTTGTGCATACTAGACAAGCATTGTAACACAGAACTACATCCCTGGCCCTGACTGTACTGTGTATATTAAATGTAAGACATTATTTTAGTCTTTGCCGAGCCTTTAGTTTATAATGAAAAGATGGGCGGAACAAAATGTAACTGTTCAAGAACTAAGGCTTGCTGAATTACATAACAGATTATCAGGGGCAACAGTTAGTGGGACTGGAGCTGGCCTTGCCAGAGACGCTCAGTGTCTGCCCGCTTTCTCGCGGGACTCCCCGGGAGCACAGGGGCCGTCAGCGTTGGGCCTCACAGAGTGCGGGAGACACGGTGCCGCACCGCCCTCTCCCGCCAGCCCAGGTGTCCCAAGTGTCGGTGCGGGTGTTCTCCCTCCGGCCGCTGTGCGTCCCGTTCCGTGCTTTTCAGCAGGGTGCCCCTAACTGTAGCGTTTCTGTTTCTGCTCTTCGGTTCCTTCTTGAGCTCATTAGGTGGTAACTTCCCTCTATTGAGAACTGGTACTTTATTTTTTTCTTTTGTGCCTTAAATAAAGGCTCAGAATATGTCCTTTCTTGTTTTGACACAAGGTCTCCTCATCTAGTCCAGCTGGGTCGTGAACTCGCTGTGTAGTCCCGGGTGGCCTCAGCTTGCGGCAGTTTCTTGCTCAGCTTCCTCAGTGCTGGAACTACAGTCTCCACCGTACCTGGCTGCATTGTGTCTCCTTATTACAGAAGTGGATATTTATTGGACATTGTGTATGAGGGCACTTTATTTGCAGCGTGCTGTAAAATCTTCAGTATCATGTAGTTGTCATTCCCACTTTACAGATAGGAAACTCGAGATCACAAATTGAATCCTTTGCCTCAGGCAAAGTAAATGAGGACAGGTGCGTTTCCTTTGCTGCTTTCTTTCTGGCTGAATACCCTAAGTGGGAGGGTAACTAGGAGGTGGGAAGTATAACTGAACACAGCCTCTGAGATCTGAGAGGGTTGTCCAGCGCCAGGGCATCGTGCCTTGATAGGGTGTTCAGGCGGGAGTCCTCGTGATCAGTAAGTGAGGTGTGTCCCGCAGCAGGGCTGTGGCGAGGACTCGAGCCCATTTCTGCCTGTGCGACCACACGGGGCTGGCTTCTCTGTGTTACCGCTATGTGAACGTGTTCCTTTTGCCTGTTACTGAGTATAAAGTAGATAGTTTGGACAGCTGGCAAGCAAGAAGTGGGCTAGCCTGTTTCTTTCTTTTGTAATTCCTTATGTTTTATATCAGCCCTGTTACTGAAAAAGCTCTATTGTGTAGTTGTATTCATATGCAAAACTTTCATGACACGAAATGCATTTTTTTTCTCAAACAGAGGCCAGGGATATAGCTCAGTAGCACAGTGCCTGCCTGGCAAGTGCAAGGTCCTGAGTTCGATTCCCAGTACCGTCCCCCCCCCAAAAAAAACCAATCAAACAGAGTGTGTTCCCTTTGGATTGCTCGCTGACAGTGACCTGCCCCAAGGTGCAGACGAGGGAGCAGCGAGGCTGTGGGCCTGGTGCTGGGAGGGAAGGGGCGTGGGGCAGTGCTCTTACATCTGCCGCCCTCTGTCTGCCTCCCGCCCCCTTTGACTTGTCAGCGCCTCCCAGGTCCCAAGGCGTCACTAGGCAGCCATAGGGCCGCCGGTTGTTGGAGGGGCGCTGAGCAGCTCTTCCTTGCCCCAGGCAGGTCGCAGGCGCAAACCCAAGCAGCTGGGCAGAGCAGCAGGTGTGCACGTGTCAGTACGCCTTTTGTTTTCCACCCCCCCCTTCACGGGAGAGAATGACAGGGACTTGTGAGTGTGACTTACGTCTCAAGAGGACCTAAGTCTTGTATCCTGCTACTTTATTTTAACTTTTCTTATTTTGCTTTTTATTTATTTGTAGGATTGAACCTCGGGACTTGCAAGCACTTTACCATTGAACTACATCCCTAGATCTTTATCTTTTAAAAAAATTTTTTGTTTAGGTTAAAATCAGTTTCTTTTTTTGTGTGCACCTATGTTTATAGCAGCACAGTTAGTCATAGCTAAATCTTGGGAGCAACCCAGATACCCATCAGCCAAGGAATGGATAAAAAGATGTGAAACATATACAATGCAGATAAAACTCGAGGCCTTTATAGATAAACGGACGCAGCTAGAGACCATACTTACAAGTGAAATAAATCGGACCCACATGCGTAAACATCGTATTATCGCCCTAATGTGAAAATCGGAGAGAGTAAATGAAACCCGAAATGTACAGTCGTTACTGTGAAAGGGGAAGAAACTGCTCAAAGGAAGGAACAGCTGGGATGAGGGAAAGGAGAAAAGAAAGGAAGAAGGGAAATAAAAGGGTAGCTGGGTAACTACACTGCTGCTGTCTAATTTTTCTTTTCCTTTTTGAGAGAAGCTTTGTTAAATGGCCCAGGCTGGCCTTGAAATTACAGTCCTCCTGCCTCAGTGTCCAAAGAGCAGGGATTACAACTGTGTGCCAGTGTGCCCAGCATTTTTACTGTTAGTGTAGGACTTGACTCTTCTTAAAATTGTTTATTTTCTGTGGAAGACAGCATGGTGGTAGGGCAGTAGAAACTGTGACTGCAGTAAGGTGGTGCTTCGGTGTGGCCAGCCGCCTAGCAATACAATTCATTAGTATTTGCACGCAGGCTTACCTGATCTCAGGTAGTGGGGGTATTAGCGTTCTGGGGACCCGAGGTGGGATCGAGTCAGATTTAACGCACGGCACCGGCATGGTGCCCATGTTGAGGTATTGTTTGGTTCATGCTTATCAAACTTTATGTCGAGATAGAGCGTTAATTCAGTTATCATAAATAGTCACTTCAGCACAGTTTCATTTACAAACTCAAGTGTACATGGATTGTGATGGATTGAAAATTCCATTACGGAATAGGTGGGGTCATGGCTGCATCCTGATGCACCCGCGTGTGGTGGGATGCCAGGTGTCAGGGTTTGGGACAGTGTTCTGTGGCGTGAAGAATGTTTACAATGTGTTACGTGACCGATACTGTGTCAATGTTTTAAAAAGTTATAGAGGGGCTGGGGTGCAGCTCAGTGGTAGAGTGCCTGACATCCATAAGGGCCCTGGGTTACTGCTCTGTTACCAAAAAACAGGAAAAAGTAAAAGGCGTGTAGATGGCTAGTAGCCTCTTTGATTATGAAAGTGTACTTTGTTTTTTCATTTTCTATGAAGGCACATATTTTATAATCACATCAGTAAATATAAACATAATTCATAGTCAATGTGTCTATCCAACTCAAGTAATAACACGTGTTATACAGTGAGCTGTCTTTGGGGATCTGTGGTGTAAATTACCATGTATGGAAACGACCGTTTTTTCCTTCCGTGCATGTGAATGTGTGTGTATAGGTGTGTATATGTACTGTGTCTGTGTCGTATAGATGGAAGGAGGGAGGGAGGGAGGGCTCACCTTCTTTATTCTCACCTGCGCTTGCCAGCGTTTGCGGCAGTGGTGCGCGTAATGCAGAGGGTCCAGGTTCGGGTCCAGGTCGCGGCTCGGGGCAGCAGCTGCTGTGTAAGTAGCTGTGGCCACGTCCCTTTCTGCTGTGGGACAGGTGAGGCTTCAGCCCTCGGGGGCCTTGTCGTAGTCATGTTTGCTGCTGAGAACGCCTGACCTTGCAGCGGAGGGCGGAAAGGTTACTTGAGGTCAGGTCTCAGAACTTCAGGCCCCGTTCTTTCTGCTGGCTGCGGAGGGAACAGCATGGTGAGGGACTGAGGGAAGCAAGCCACTCACCTGGAAGCTCTCACCTCCGAGCAAGGGGCCAGGAAGCACGAGGAGGGAGGAGCCAGGGAGGGAGCCGCGCCTCCGGTGACGGGGAGGGCCCCTGGGACGGCCTCTCCCCCCAGACCCGCCAGCCCGCCTGCCCGCCCGCCCAGCTCCCTCTCTTCACAGCCCCCTTGCCCGTGTGCGCGTGCGGTCCGGGAAGTGCGGCTCCGGGAAGTGGGGCTGCAGTGGCAGCGAGCCTCCTTCCTCTCTTCGTTCCCCTGTGGTTAAGTGACCGCTGGTGGGCGTCCTCTCCGCGCAAGCAGCGTGTCCACCGCCCCTTCTTCCCCACCAGGTCATACAGTTGTGTCCTCCTTGTCTGGTAACTGTCCTTCCAGCCCCACGAGTTCGCTATTTTTAGATTCCACATGTAAGTGAGGTCTTGCAGCGTTTAGTGTTCCGTGCCTGGCGTACTTAGTGTAACGTCTTGTAAGTTATCCGTGTTGTTAGCAGCGCGCTTAGTAAGGCGTTCCGGTGTGTAGTACGTTGCGCCTTCGGTGTTCATCTGATGATAGACCCGGGAGCTTCTTCCTTACTGTTAGTGCCGCGACGAACCTGAGAATGCAGCTGTCCGTCAGACATACTGGTTGCAGTTCCTCTGAGCATGGACCCGGAAAAGCAGTAACTGCATTGAATGGTGATTCTAGTTTCAGCTTTCTGAGGAACCTCTCTGCCTCCCTGTAATGGTTGTGTTAATGTAATTCTTCTCAGTAGTGCACCGGCTGCCTTTCCTCCCTATCATCAGTTTTGGCGGCTCTGGGGGTGGGTTCCAGGGCCCCATACGGGCCAGACAGGTGTCGGGTTACGTCCCTATCCCTTTTTATTTTTTGTTTTGAGTCAGGGTCTTGCTAAATTTTCCAGGCTGGCCTTGAACTTGAAAATTCCTGCCTGAGGCTCCTGAGTCGGTGGTATTATCAGGAATGGCCACAGGTAGCTTGTTTTTTCTGCGTATCACTTATTGTAGTAGGTACGAGGTAATATCTTCTTGTGGCTTTGCTTTGAGTTTGATGATCAGTGATGGTGAACTTTTTTGGTTTGCTGTTTGTATATCTTCTTTTAAGAAGGATCTACCCCCCGCTCCTTATTTTTTTGGACCGGGTTATTTGTTTTTTTGCTACTGAGTTGAATTCCTTCTACGTTTTAGTTTTTTAGCTCTGTGAGATAGCGTGTAAATATCTTCTCCCAGTCTATAGATTGTCCCTTCATTGTACTCTGTGTTCTTTGCTGTGAACAGTTAGATGCAGTACTGTTTGTTTACTTTTGCTTTGGTTGCCTGTGCTTTAGGAGTATATTCAAGTTTTTTCATAGATTAATGTCGTGGGAGATTTTCCCTCTTTTAATAGTTTCCGTTTGTCTTATGTTTAAGTCATCATTCCATTGTGAGTTAATTTTTATATATACTGTGAGATAAGGGTCCAATTTCATTCTTGTGGTTGTCCAGTCTAAAATCACTTATTGAAGAGATTGTCATTCCTCCATTGTGTTTTCTCAGCTCCTGTGGCCAAATAACAGTTGACTGTAAGCGCATGGGTTTATTTGTGGACATTCTGTCCTATTCCATTTTTAATTTATTTGCTTTTATGCTAGTACGGTGCTGTTTTAGTTACTAAACTGTTTGTAACTGTTTGAAGTTAGGTAGTGTGAGGCCTCCAGCTTTGTTCATTTTGTTCTAGGTTGCTTTGGCATTTGAGGTCTTTCATACTTCTATGTGAATTTTAAGGTTTTCCTTTTCTCGCTTTTCCTGTGAAGAATGGCATTAGAAGTCTGGTAGATTACATGGAGGCTTGGCTTGCTCTCGGTCTGTGAACATTTTAAGTGTCGTAGTCTGTAAGCAGGATTCCTGTCTATTTTTGTGTCAAGTACAGATTTTGTTTTCCTTCTGTATACCTTTCATCTGTGTGATTTTACTCCTATGTATTTTGATGGTATTTTAAGTACGATTGATTTCTAAATTTATCAGATTGTTACTGTAAAAGAACACTACTTAGTTTTGTTTGTGTTGATTTTATACCTTGCAATTCTACTGAATTTTATTTTTTATATGTAAAATCATGCAATTAGCAACAGAGAAAATTTATCTTCTCCATCCCTATTTGATTACCTTTTATGTATTTGTTTTTCTTTATCTGATCGTTGTCTAGAACTTTACTATTACTATTTTGAAGAAAAGTGGAGAGAATGGGCATCTTGTCCCTGGCCTTAGAGGGCACGTTTTCAATTTTTTACCATTGTGTGTGGTTCTAGCTATAGGCTTCTATATAAAGCCCTATATTGTGTTGTGATACATTTGTTCTATATCTAATTGAGTTTTTAATCATGAAAAGGATACTGGATTTTATCAAATGCTTTTTGTTCATTAATTATTGAGCGGATCACATATGTTTTTTTGTCCTTCTTTTGATATGGTGGATCACATTTATTGACTTGTGTATATTGAACCATCCTGCTATCCCAGGGGTAAAATCCCATTTGGTCATGGCGAATGACCCTTTAGTGTCCTGTTGAATTTGGTTTCCTATCAATTTGCTTAAAAGCTTTGCATCTTAGGTTCATCAGGTATATTGACCTGTAATTTTCTTGTGGTATCTTTGGCTTTGATATAAAGGTAATGCTTGCCTCATAATATGTTTGGAAGTATTTCCTACACTTTGTTTTTTTTGAAAAATTTGAGAATTAATACTAGTTTTTCATTAAATGTTTGCTAAAATTTACCATGGGATCATCTGGTCTTGGGCTTTTTTCTTCGATGGGAAATTTTTAAATTATTGATTCAATTTTTTTGTTACTGACCTGTTCAGAGTACATTTCTAAGAATTTATTCATTTTTTCTAATCTCTTCTGATGCTTTGTAAATCAGTTATAATGTTTTGTCTTTCATTTGGCATTTTATTTAAAATCCTGTCTTTCTCAGCATGGTTAAAAGATTTTTAAAAACAAAATTTTTAAGCTCTGAGTCCAAGTTTCATTGGTATTTTTGTTACCTTTTTATTTTTAAAATTTCTGTTTTGATCTTCATTATTTCTTTTCCTTATACTGATTCTGACCCTACTTCTTTCTTTCTCTGAGGTGTAATGTTTATTTGTTGTCTTTTTTGTTGATGTAGGCATTTATTCCTATAAACTTAGCAGCTTTAGAACTACTTTCATCGTGCCTCCTAAGTTTTGGTGTATATTACATACCTATTTTCATTTATCTCAAAATTTTAATCTGAAAATTAATTTGAAATTTTAATTTCTTTGACCCATTGACTATTCATAAGCATTTCCATGGGAATTTTATAAAATTTCTCGTGTTACTGATGTTTATGCTTTCATTCTTTTATGGTCAGAAAAGACATTTGGAGTAAGTTCATCTTACATTTGTTAGGACTTGTTTTATGGGCCAGCATATGTATCCCAGCGAATGTTCTATGTATGCTTGAGGTGGTATATTTTGTTGCTACTGGCTAGAATGTTTTATATATATGTTAGGTGGATTTGGTATAAAGTGTTCTTCAGGTTCATTATTTTTCTTTTCTGTGCGGACCGTTGTTGAAATCGGAATTCTGAGTTCCCCTAGTAGTACTGTAGTCTGTCTCACCCTGCATACGTATTTATAATATTTACCTCGCATATTTATGTGCTCCAGTATTGGGTATATACATAAAATTATATCTTCTTCATGACGTAACTAACTCTTCACAGTTTTCAATTTGAAATTTTTTTCTCTATTATCACCATAGCCTGTTTCTGCTCTCTTTTGTTACCATTTATTTGCCTGGAATGTTTTTCCATTTCTTCACTGTGAGTCTCCATGTTTCTGTCTGCCTAAAGTCAGTCTCTTACTAGCTGTCGGTGTGTGTGTGTGTGTGTGTGTGTGTGTGTGAGAATACAGAGTACACTACATCCCTAGACCTTTATATTTTCATTTTGAGACAAAGTTTTGCTGTTACCCAGGCTAAGCATCAGTCTCCTGAATAGCCGGGATTATGGGTATGAGTCACCACTTTTTGTTTTAACTTAATGAAACTCAGCTATGTTGAGTTCTCCAATTATGAATGAAGAATTTAACGTGTGTACATTTAAAATAATTTGTAGGTAAGAGCTTGCTACTGACGTTTTGTTACCTTTTTGCTGATCACTTTTAGTTCCCACATTTTGCTCTTTTGTTATTGCTGTTTTGTCCCTTTCTCATTATGTTTGTGGATCTAGAAGAGATTTTTGTTTTCGTTGTGGTTGTCTGGGCCTGAGCTAAATGTCTTGGAGGTAAATTATAATAACCCAACTTAAGCCATTAATATCTTAACTTCAATCATATGTGAAACCTTTATAGTTTTTACCTATTTTGCCATTGGTATCATACTATAATTTGTTTTTTTAGCTATTTGTATATCACGATATTTGTTTCAATACATTTGTCTTACAACTCTTATACTAGAGTTGTGATTTACCTACTTTATAGAATTATTCTACATTTGAATATATATTTACCTTTTCCAGTGAGCTTTATACCTTTATGTTTTCATATTTTTTAGTGGTCTTTTTGTTTCAAGTAGAACTACCTTTAGAATTTCTTGGAAAGTGTCCTAGTGATGAACTCTAAGATCTCTGTCTTAAGCTATGTCTCGCTGTCCTTCAGTTTTGAACGGCAGCTTTACAGGGCTTAATACTGTTGGTTAGCCCTCCGTCTCTACTGCCCACACCACTCCCATCGTTGGTTTGACAGGTTGCTTATAATGTGTTGTGATGATGCACTTGGAATTGATCTTGCTTAAGGTCCTTTGTGCATCCTGATTTTGTGTGTTCAATATTTGGGTAATTTTTACATATTTAAATTTTTTGCAAAACTTTCTCCCATCTCTTTCAGGTATTCCCATAATTTATATATTTGCATGTTCCCTGGTATTGTATAGATCTCTTTTCTTCACTCTCAATCTTTTTTCATCTTCCTCTTCTGATGGGCTAATTTCAAATAACCCATTTGGCTAATTTTTTTCTTCCGTATGATCAGATCTGCCTTTGAGACTATGTTGAATTTTTCGTGCCTGTCTAGGTTAATGGAGTGGTTATCTCCAGAGCCACACCTGAGTGGGGTTGATCCAGGTTCTGTGGCTGATGGTAGGTCCACATTGAGAGCACAGTTGGTTGCCCCGGTCTCAGGTCCCATGAGCGTGGGTCTTACCTGGTCTATAGGTGGCCTTCACTGTCTCAAAGCGTGGTCTGTGGGAATGGCCTGTATGCAGTACCGTGGGGTCTGTAGACAGTGGGCCTCTTACCAGGAGCACTCATAGGCATGACTTAACTCTGGGTCTTTGTGTGGCCTCTGTTAGATCAGTGGATGATGTCCTTGCACTGGCCATGTTGCTCGGTGTGTGGCTGTTTCAGGTCTACAGCTGAGGCCAAGGGCTTCAAGTCTGTCTTCAGGGTAGATGATAGATAGATGTGTCTCCCAGTAGGCTCCCAGCTGAGCAGGGCTTCTCTCAAACTGCAGTTGTGAAGAGCTGGAACCAAGTTATAAGACTGTTTCTAGATCCACAGTGTAACCAAGGTCAGAGTATCACTTGCGGATGTGCTTCCTTCAGGGTCTCTAGGCCAGCACAGTGGCTGTGATTCCATTGAGAGGGGCCAGGACTGAGATCCAGTGTCATCTAAAGATGTGCTGAGCGGCGAAGGATGCTAAACCTGCCACAGGTACTCAGATTCTTGGGGCGGGCAGAACTGCTTCTGGGTCTTGGCTGGGAGAAGCTGAACTGAGCTTCAGGGCTAACTTGGCGTCTGCTCTGGTATCTGACGTTGGTAGGCTCAGCTGTGGACACCGGGCCCAACTTTCAGCATTTCCCTTTATGGGCAAGATTGCTTGCACGTCATAGCTGAGAGGGGCTAGTGCTGACATGCAGGACTTCCCGGGACTGCTGGCGGGACAGAGTCTGTAAGACTGTCTCATTGTATCTCTTATTGTGTCCTAACAAACAGGATAATTCTCCAGACTGGCAAAGAGGGGCTGGAGACAGGGTGGGTCTGACAAGACTGTCCGAGGGGCACAGATGGTGGGAGGCTCCTGTGGGTCCTAACAGGGGGACTAAGCTAGGACAGGACCATAGCTGTAGCCTGTTACAGCGTAGCTTTCAGGTCCATTGCTGAGACGTTGTTAGTAGGCAGATGTGTGTGTGTGATTCAACCTCTGCCCTTCCATAGATGGTTTTGGTAGGAGGCTTAAAGCCAGATGGGCTATAGGCAGACCCTTTGGGGAGTGGTGCGTTTCTGGATTGGACCCCAGCAGAAGGATCCGTGTCTCTGGTACTAGTTATACAGTATGTTTGTCATTGTCGGAGGCGTTCCCTGACCTCCGCTGTTCGCAAGAGGAAGTCCAGGCCCAGTGTGTGCGGCTTGTGAGACCATCTGGCTCCTTGCTTTGCATGCAGACTTTGTGTCTTTGACTTTAGCTCTCATGTACTACTTTTAGGGTCTTGAGTTGTATTGCCTCTTACCCTGTCTTGGCATATGCATTTCTACACAACACCCTTCGCTCCTGCCTTCTGCTTACCGCTGTTTCATCCTCTCCAGGAAACTCCTCTGATCGCTCCGTGCCCACCTCCACGCTGTCCGGATGAGGTGCCCTGTAATGTTCTTGTGTATCTTTACTGTAGCTATTGGTGGTATCAGTTCCTAGCACAGCTAAATCTCTCCTAGGGATTGCGCCTAGCATCACAGTGAGTTCTGTACATTCTTAAGCCTTAGCATTCATCTTCTATTTCGTTCATTTATCTATCCATCCATCTATCCATCTATCTATCTGTCTGGTGCTGGGAATCAAGCTCAGAACCTTGTTTGGTACTTGCCAGGTAGGTGCTGTACCGCTGAGCTATATCCCCGGCCCTTGTCTTCCCTTTTAAGGGTCAGGTCCTAGAGGAAAGTTCGCTTCATGTGGATGTCATGGCCGAAGAGATGTGCTCAGGGTATGGCAGGCAGGAGCCAGAGAGGTTAAGGGAGGAGGCAGGGAGGGGTGTGCGCCCTTCCAGGTGAAATCTCCTGTGACTCATCTCCCTCAACCAGGCTTTACACCCAGCATCACATTCAGCTATGAGACAGGTGGCTTTGGGGGGTCATCCAGGCATAAACTCTTTAACATACTTACAATAAACTTCAAGTTATAAATAAGGCATAGCAGGCGATTCACAGCGTTAGAATAATTATATACTGTCAAGTTGTGGTTTCTTTCTCTTTGACTGTTTTATTGTCCTACACTTAACCCTTTTTCTGATGATACCTTACGGATGTTTATGTGACAACACGCAGTGAGGGGAACGGCTCTGGCATTATCGTGGAGCAGCGCAGCGCTGCCGGGACCCCTGATCCCACCCTCGGGATGGCTTCCGACCAACCGATGAGCAGGTAGCACTTGCAGAGTAGCCTTGCTGGACTAGGGGATGAGTCAAACGTCCTAGGTGAGACTGAGCATGATGGTGTTGGAGTGGATCATGCTATTGACAATGGTATTCAGTTTTAAAACTTAGGAATTGTTTATTTCTGAAATTTTCCATTTAATATTTTTAGACTGTTGTTGACCATGGGTAACTGGACCTTGGACACGAAACTGTGGGTAAGGGAAGCCGTTATGCTTCCAAGGAGCCGGTCCTCACTGCCACCTTTCTTGGCGTCTTCGCAGCTTTCTGTTCAGACTCGCGTATCTGACTTCCCTACTAGCCCCCCAGAGACGGGCGTCTGGTGTATTGAGTTTCACATCTTGTGCTGCTTCTTCTTCTGTGGATCCCCCCCTCCCCCCAGTTTTCCAAGTACTTGATCTCAGGCCTGTTGCTGTATATAGATCCTTCTGTGTACACATTACCCTACATATGGTGTGTCTTCTAAAGTGGAAAATCCCTTACTAAAATCTCTAGCTCTCTATTGGCAGTAATGGATGTTTTAAAGTTAGGTCTTTGTGGTAAGAGTTCAGGTGTCTTCTGAAGTTGTGTATAAAATTTCTGATTTACTCAGGTTTTTAATAGAAGAAGGTCCGTAGGTGTAGTGAGGTTCTCAAAGGAGCCAGGCCAAAACCACAGCACAAAGGCAACTAGAGGGCTGAAACTGTCCAACTCCGCGTAATTTCTCTGTAATGTCATTTGCTCTTGATTGAGTACCAGCAGTTTTTCTCAGCCTACAAGTCCCTCATTTCTTTAAAACACAGTGTGAGAGGTTTTGATTTGTTTTCTTTTTCTTTTTTTGGCACTGGGGATTGAACTCAGGGCCTTCATGCTGAGCACAGCCTTTTCTTTCTTGGTTTGGGGCAAGGTGTCACTAAGTCATGAGCGGCCCAGGTTGGACTGTAGCTTCTGATCTTCCGGCCTTGGCCTTCCCGAGCACTTCAGGCATGTGCTGCCACGCCAGGTTCCCAGGGCCTGCTCTTGGGGAAACTCCCCTCAGTCCCTGAGTTCAGGTCTTTCTAGAATTCTGCTTCTTGACACCTAGTTTCTCACTTGAATGTAGGCATACTAAGACCTTTTTCATGGGGCAGTTGTAGTTTTCGAATCAGATAACATGTTTAGAAACATCAGTGATAGTTCTTGTTTATTTGATTATTCCTTTCCTCTTTTTCACCAAGAATGTGAGCTATGGAAATGACAGTTTGTTCGTCTGAACAGGGTGGGTTGATAGGGGATTTTAGGAGAGACTTAAGGGTCAGGTTCTTCTTAAGTCCTGAGCACAGAGGGGAATAATGTGTCATTTACAGTGGAGCCATTTATTGTGTCTGTATCATTAGAATTATACTTTCTAAAACTGCGGGGCAGCTTCCACGCTGGACACTGACCGAGACTGCCTCCTGGGCAGTTTGCTTCCATCTTGGGAGGAGTACTGGATGGAAACGTTGCCTGGTGCTGGAGCTGTGTCTTTAAAACAGTCTTGAAGTGCTAGAATTGCACTCATCAAGCAAGTGTAGTGCTTAGCTGTAAAAGGTTGCCAGATCTGAGGCATGGTGGAGGATGAGCAGGCTAACGTCTTCTCAGCATTGCATGCCTTGACGGAAACTCCCTGAGGAGAGGGGCTGGGAAGTCTTGTCCTTTCAATTGCACTTTCAGTTTTTTTGCTTTTTTTTTTTTTTTTTTTTTTTAGGTTGAGGTGAGAAGTAGATTCATTCCGCTTTTGTAATTGAGCTAGAATACATTAAATATGAAAGGAGTGCAGGAGTTCACAGTATTTGCCTCACTTCAGAAGTCTTTGAAGAAATATTAGGGAAGAACGTGGGGCCCGGGGGCAGAGTTGTGCAAGCCCTGGTAAGGGCCCTGCCGCACCCGTGATGGAGCAGCGCCCGCACCGGATAAGGAGCACAGTCTTGCCGGATGTGGCTGTCAGGGCGATTGGCTTTGGCTTTGGCTGTGGGTGTTGCACTTCTCACTTTCCGTATCTCCTGATTGGTTAATTCAGAAATTTATACATTAATTTACTTATGTACTTAGTATATTATGTATTGAAATTTTTTAGTTTATCAAGACATACTTAGATTTCCTTTCAGAGATGCTGTTTTCTCTCTTAAGGAAGTTTATGTTATTTGTGTATACAGATGTATACATAACATTTATTCTAGCACTTAGACTATTAAAATTGTTAATAAAGTTTGTAGTCCCATTTTTTATTAGACAATGTTTATCAAACAAAGCATTCGTCACCGTGTGTGTGTGTGTGTGTGTGTGTGTATAGAATTGAGAGTGTGCTGTGTGCTGTTTTGGACTGTATGTTTATTGTTTGCGTAGCATATTCTCTGTTAATACTTTAAATTTATACGGCATATTTTGGAATTGTTAGCTTTTTAACGATAACTGATTGCTTATGGAAGCGGGATTGCCACGCTGCGTGCCCTGGCGATCATGAGCCTGGTTCCTCAGTCTGGAAGGCCTGCATCGAGTCCTGGTGGCGTCCCTCTCCGGAGCAGCACCTGCCAGCGTGGCCGCCTCTGGCCTGGTGCAGCTTGTTCAGCGCCTGAAGTGTGGCTAGGGTGATCACCGCCTTCTAGACTGAATTTAACTGTAATTCGTTGAGCTCTAGGTGTCTTAACTTCTCTGTGTTCTAGTTTTCCCACTGTATAGATGAGATCATACATAAAGTACTTTCATGGTTCTAAGAGTTTAAAGAAGTGTGCTTACATCGTTTAATGCTGTGCCTGGAGCAGAATATATTCTGAAGAAATGATAGATATAATGACACATATTTAATAACTGGAATTATTTTTCTCTTGAGGATTAATTTAAACTTGTTTCTTTTTATTTTCTTGCAGGATTAATTTATTTTTGGAAACTAAGTGCAATATTAAAAAGAGAATAAATCACAGTACATTGTTGGAACTCATTTCTACTGATTCTGTTACGTTTTTAAACTTATGATTTGATTTGCATACTATCATGGGAGGAGCGGTGAGTGCTGGGGAAGATAATGACGACTTAATTGATAATCTTAAAGAAGCTCAGTATATCCGCACTGAAAGAGTGGAGCAAGCTTTCAGAGCGATCGATCGAGGAGATTACTATTTGGAAGGCTACAGAGACAATGCTTACAAAGACTTAGCCTGGAAGCATGGAAACATACACTTATCCGCACCTTGCATTTATTCTGAAGTTATGGAAGCACTGAAACTTCAACCAGGATTATCTTTTCTTAACCTGGGAAGTGGAACCGGATATTTAAGTACAATGGTGGGCTTAATTTTAGGTAATTTTATTTTTGTAAAATTCTATTTTTAAAGTAAGCTGAGTTTGTATTACTCTCCATGATTTCCAGGGCTTGTAACCTTGTGTATGTTATGTTTGGAATGTGTGTACTAATGTAGTTGTCTTACTTAAATGTTGGGGGGGGGCACAAGGTAGGAACCTTTACATTCATGAAAGTCTTGCACAGTTGCAGACTTACCGTAGCCCCTTGGAACTATTCTCCAATTCTAAGTCATTGTCTGTACTTAAAATTGAGCAGGTGGAGGCAGGTAACTGGAGTATTTAATCAATTTCAGGTAAAGTGCGCTTTCTGCTGACATATAGGTTTGTTTCATTTTAAATGGAAGGAGAATTGCACCTTTTTAAAAGAAAAAACTTTATGTGACATAGAGGGACCTGGCAGTGGTAGGGCACAAAGCAAGAGATTAGAGAAAAATACTGCGGAGTTTATGTTCATTAAGACTCCAGTGTACTAGCTTGGCGTGGTGGCGCAGCCTATAATCCCAGCACTCTGGAAAGTTGATGTAGGAAGATCTCAAGTTCAAGCCCAGCCTGGGAAATTTAGCAAGACTGTGTCAAAGAATAAAAAGGGGAGACCTGGAGTCAGAGCTCAGTGTGAAGGCCTGTGTTCAAACCCCGTTGCGGGGGGTTCACGCATAAATAACCAAGTCTTCTCTGACTGACACTGTTTGTGGCTGAGCTCGCGGGTGAGATCAGAGGGGTAAAGGTTTCCGCCCTCGAGGAGCTGGGAGGGTTACATTAGAGGAAGTGCTAGGCATTTTTACGGCACGGTACAGGTGGTAACTCGTCTGGTCACACTGCCAGTGCGTTCAAACACATAGTGAGATGGGCAGCCAGACTGGGGCACAGAAAGGTTAGGTAATTACCGAGAGTCCCATAGCTGGGAATGGTAGCTGGCAAATGAGGAACGCAGGTGGAAAAACATGGATGAAGGGAAATCTTTTATGTAAGAGGGTCAGTGATGGTGAATCTTTTAGAGCTTTAAATGACACAGCCAGCCCGCTGTGGCATGCGCGCCATAGGTTTGCCCCCACTGGTGTGAGACATGTTGGGTGGAGGATGAGTAACAGTGAAATTTACGAAGCGGTTTAGTCCAGCCCCCACATTTGCTGAGGCTTCTCATGACATGCATTACTGTAAAGCATTAAGGTGTATGGATAGACTCCGGCCCTTTGTTGGAAGAGATGCTGCCCCTTACCTGTATGATCGTGCTAGAGTTGCGATATATAGAGTTACTGGGATAGACTGTGGCCTCATTCAAAGTGACAGGCAGTCATGGAAGGTTTCTAAATCAGTCATGACATGTCCTTTAGTAGGGTGCTGTATGTCCTTGTGTGGACAATAAACTATTCGCAGGTTGTCACTTTTAAGGTAATTATCAGGGTTGAAACTTGCTTTTCCTGCATACATGGCAGAACTTCTGACTGCCTTGGTTATGGAATCTACAATCTATTTCATTTCAAAAAAGGATGGAGCCAAGGGCTTTTATTCCAGAACTAGGTTCATTACTGGTACATAATAACCACTCAAAACTTGTAGCAAACTATTAATTTTTTACTGAAAAATTTAGAATCTTAGGTTTAAATGTGCTGTTTTTGCCCCACTGAGATGGGCATTTTTCAGTGGGTGGAAACTTGCAGACATCTCTCACATCTGTCACCAGAGGTTTGCTGAAAAGAGAATTTCCGGGGTGTGAAGCCACCTGCATGTCAGAAGAGTGGGTTGAGCAGGGCGAGTTTCTGCTTTGAGCAGTGGAGGCCGCGGCTGGGCCTAGCAGCACAAGCCTCTAATCTCAGCCCGAGGAAGCTGAGGGAGGAGGGGTGCAAATTTGTGTTTTGTATGGGCATCTGCGTGAGATCTTGTTCAAAATTTAGGCAGAAAAGGAGGGCTGGGGACATAGGTTAGTGGTAAAGTACCCCTCAGTTCAGTCCCCGCTAGGCCTCTCCCTCACCCCACAAAACAAAAGAAGTTGCTGTCCATAAACTTTGTCTGTGTGTACACTATTTCAGCCACCTTTGCCTCCTGGAGGCAGGTGTTCGGTCCTCAGTGCCAGAGTACCCGTTGATCCTGCCCTCTGCTTCTCCAGTACCTGCCACCGGGCTCTTGCTGGCAGGACCCTCCGTTCAAGGCGGGGTGAAGGACACGTGTTGTAGCCGTCAGCAGTAGAGTCGTTGCCTTGGGCTCCTTGCCCGGTCGTAGTCCCCAAGAGATCACAGGTGTCTGTGGCCAGATGCACTTGTGCGCAGACCTCTCACTTTACTGTAATAACAGGCCTGATTGTCTTCTCATCCGTAACCGGAGGGAAATACATGGGGAGGCAGACCCTTGTATGAAGGGTCCATAATGTGGTACGTTTGCCCCGTTGCAAGGCCTGTGGGAGACCAGGGTCTCGTTACATAGATGACTGTGCCTGCTGGGTACTGTGTCAAGGTGTATGTGTGTGCCTGCGTATGTAAGACCGACGTGTAATTGTTTTCTTTTTGATTAGAACTTCTCCTTTGGTGAGAAAAATGAAAACACTGTAAAGAAGGGCAGGCAAAGCTTAGCCTATAAAACTGACTTGGTAGCTAAGCTTGAATCCACCAAGCTTCCGAGGAGGCTTCTCAGCCACCTTGTGCATTTTAGGTTTTTATGTGTGTTTTAAACTGAGAGTGCAGAGCACACCGATGCAAGTCCCATAGAGCAGATGGAAAGACAGATGCCCACACACGTCCCCTGGTGAGCTGAGACGGTGGCTCAGCTGGCGGGGCTGCTTCGCAGCGCCCTTATTACAGAAGTCTTCTCTCTGGGAGCTGCGGCACCAGGGCTCCACTCAGCCCCCTTTCCCAGGCCCAAGACAGGGCGGAGGGTGGGCTGTGGGTGGCGGGCCCCATCAGAGCGTGCGTGTGGCCGTGTGCTTGCGGCAGGCCCGGCTGATGCGGGGCCAGAGGGTCGCGACCTCGTGCAGGAGGTGCTGGTAGGCAAGACATTCCCGCTTGGCCTCAGAAACACAAACGGAGATGATGGGCTGTCGCCTGCCCTTGTTCAGTGAGGGGCAGTTAGTTTTCTCCTGGACATTTCTTAACAGTAAAAGACCCCTGAAGCAGTTACCCATAAATTTCATTTTACCCCAAATGCAGAGAAGGGGTCACCCCAGGTCCTAAAGCCTCTCCGTGAGATGTTCGAGATTCGAGCTACAGCTGAAGCCGCGCTGCGCTCACTGCCCAAGTGCCTCTCGGCGTGAAGGGTCTCCACAGAGTCCGGGACGCAGCTGCCTCTCTTCCCAGGGCTCTGTCCCCAGGCTGCTGACGGAAAGCGGGGATGGAGAGAGGCCTCGTGAGCCTTGCAGCGCTGAGTCCCAGAGGTGGTTGAACGTCAGACTCGCAACAGCGAGTTCCTCTGACAATACTTGATTTAGGTAGGGGCGATTCTTCTCCACTCTTCTGTCTGTGTAGGAATTCGTTCCGGTTTTTTCTTACATAACCCATAACGTAAAAATTACAGGTTTGTTACAAAAGCTGTAGTATATAGATTCACTCACCTTTGAGTTTTGTAGTCACTTGACTAATTTCCTGGCTGCTGGGAGTGACTCTGTGCCGGGACTTTAAATGATGCCACCAGCACTGTGGATGCCACTGCCTTGGCACTACCACATTCATTGTGAAGGTGAGGTAGTGGACAGGTAGGAGGTTTGCTCCAACCGCACAGTTACTCTGGTCTCCGTATTTCTCCTTTCCACAGTACAGTAAATAAACGCTCCGTACTGCCTCTGACCGCAGACACTCACGCTGTGCATCTCGCCTCTGTGCGCATGTGTGTGCTCAGTCTGCCCCCTCCTCTGTTTGCAGAATTGGAGATGAAAGATGAGGTGTTGCGTGTGTTAGGCAAGCGCACTGCCACTTCGCTACAGCCCTGGCCCTCCTCACACTGCATACTGTTTACACACTGCACAGTTCTGAAGTGTGCAGTTCAGTGCTTTTTAGTGAATTTGTGGAGTTATGCAAACATACCCACAGTCCAGTTTAAAAACATCTCCTTTGTGTCTACAGATTTGTCTTTTGGGCCCTTCGAGCTGCGTGCAGTAATACAGTATGGAGGCTGGGGCCTGGGTTCTTTCCCTTCGCTATGTTTTCAGGGTTCCTCCACGCTGCACGGTATGAGAACTTCACTCCTTTCTATGACAGATGTTCTGTTGAATAGGTGTGCTAGACTTCGTGTGTTCGTCAGCCCTGGGCATCCGGATGAATGGTCTTCAGCTGTCAGGGATGCTGCTGCTGTGAGCATTCAGGCATAGTCCTGTGCGGATGGGTTTTCTTTCTCTTAGATGGATTCCTAAGAGTGGAATGCTTGGGCTGTGTGGTAAATTTATGTTTAACTTTTAAGACAGGACGAAGATTTCACAGAGGCTGCACCATCTGTGTATTCTCACCCACGTGGTATAAAGTTCTAGCTTCTCCACATGCTCACTGCCATCTCCCTCCAATCCACAGTAAGCACATGCTCTTGTCCCGAGCCGTAGCCCTAGCCGCGGGATTGTTACCTCACTGGAGTCTTAACTTGGCGCTTTGGTGATCAGTGAGGCACGTCTCTTCACATGCTGTTAGCCCTGTGGGTAGCTTCTGTGGTGACACAGCTGTCGGTGAGCTTCTGTCGCCACGGCAGAGTATCTCAGATAGAGCTCACAGGAGGGGATGTTTGTCTTATTCCTGATTTCAGAGGTTTTGGACCAGGGTTGGTTAGTTCTGTTGTTCTAGGCCCATGAGAGGCAGAATGTCAGGGTAGAGAAGGTGGTGGCCATGAATGAAGGAGGAAGTGAACGCCTGTCAGGGAGGCCACCCACGTGTAAAGAGCATCTTCTCCCTCAGCTTGGTGCATCATTTGCCTTTTGTCTCTGAAAGTGCCCCGCGGACACATCCCAGGTGTGCTCTACTGATTTCCTAGGCAGTTCTCAAACCAGTCAAATTAACTGTCAAGGTACTATGTGGATTTTTTTCTCTATTTTTAAATTGGGTTATTTATGTTTTATTGGTTGTATGTGTGTGTGTGTCTTTTGAGACAGGGTGCCTCTCTGTATTTCAGGTTGGCCTTGAACTCCCCTTGTACCCCAGGTTGGCCTCAAACTCACAGCAGTCCTCCTGCCTCAGCCTCCTGAGTGCTGGGATTACAGGGGTGCAGCACCATGCCCAGCATGTATATTTTATAACAGACAATGTAGAGTAATGAAAAAAAATTAAGAAGTAGTAAGAGTTTGTAGAATTAATTTCTTCTGTTTTATTTTCTTATACTAGTTTTCTTATACTGAAAAAATATCCTCAGTCGTATGAAAACCGTTGTAGATGATACTCTGAATATCCTGACTTTTCATCTTCAGGGTAAACCTCTCCCCGACCTGGAGCATTTATATAGTCGTTACTGTGTGCAAGTTCTTTAAGTATGTCCCTGTGTGTGAAAGTGTATTTGCATCCCCAAATCAGCCCCATGCTTACGCTATCATTTGCAGACATGTGGACAGGAGCAAAAGTTTTGGCTGCTGTGTGTGTTCCTTGCTGAGGTAGGACAGAAGTTGAGCTCTCTTTTTCGTCTTGTCCCAGCTGTCCTACTGAGGGAGCAAGGTTAGAGGCCCGGGGACAAGGGGGTACAAGTCCCCGTAAGACTGGGACCCTTGACAGCGCTTGAATCCTGAATATGGCACCAGCTGGTTCTTGGGGCAAGCTGCAGGCAAATCACTTCATTAAGTTCATATTTTCTTTTAAAAAATACATAGATGAGTTTAGGACTTAGGGTTGTAATATGCCTGATACAGCTTTGTCTGTGTGTCCCTGGGCGGGGCCCCAGGAGTTCCCATGGAGGTGAGGAGCGTAAGGGAAGGAGGTCGCTCCGTCCCATGTCTTTGGAGCAGAGTTGTCTAGGAAGTTTTACTAGAGGCGATGATTAGTACCTCAACACTCATTTGATATGGAATTTAATAGAAGAACACAGGGGAACTACACTTCCATTTTATGTTTTATACACATTCAAAGCATGGAATTTCCAACTCTGTCCTCCTGTCCTTTTCCTTGCAAGGGAAACTTTCAGCAAACTCTTTCTCCTGTGTTTGCTTTTTTATGAAAAGTACTTTTTTCCTTAGTTACTTAAGGCGGAAGTTTGAGCATCAGTCCCTTATTTTATGGAGTAGGTGATGCACTCTCAAGGCCCAGAAATCCGAAATCACGAAGCTGCACACTGGAACGAACGCGCCCTCTGCGTGCTTCCCCGTCCCACCCGTCCGCTGCTTTCCCCATGACTCTGGAGTCCGAGTGCCCTGCAGTTTTCGTAGCCCGGCGCGGGCGTTGGTAGGGATAGCAGGAATAGAAGGAGGGTAGCTGTTTCAGTCACATGGACTCTACCAACCAAAAGTAATAAGTTAACTTTGAACAGAATGTATTTACCTGTGAGATTTATTTCTGTGGAATGCCCGATCCCCGAATACCAGATAGAATAATCTTGACATACATTGTTTTGCCAATACATTTTAAAATTAAAATGTGAAAAATACGTCCTTTTGTGCACTTCGTTTATATATCATTTGCCACTTAGTTGGGGGCTTTTCAAATGTAAGCCCATAGATGAATTTATGTACTTTATTATTTATTTCTTTAAAATGTTTAGACACGCCAGGTGTTGAGAGTGCACCAGGGTGTAAGATGTGTTCCTCGCCCTTTACATTATAATACTTGTGAAATAGCAACAGAAACTTAGTGCTGCTCTTACCAACTGTTCTTCACTTAGTTCAGAAAACTCTCCACTGAGTGAGTGTGCGACTGTCCCAAGGCTGGCTCTGGACACCTTTGGGCACTTCAAAAATAAATACACAGTGGAGTAAAGGAGCCAGTGAAAACGGCTTTCGGGGAAAATAATTTCGTTAGAACGTGGATGGAAATCTGAAGTGACTTACATTATCTTTTAAAATTGTTCTCTCTCTTAATTGGACAAATATATTCTTAGTTTACTGACTTTTCTTTGTTTTTGTTTTTGATTTTTGTTTTGTTTCTGTCTTTTTGAGACGGTGTCTTGCTGTGCAGTTCAGGCTGGCCTTGGGCTCACTTTGTAGCCCAGGCTGGTCTCGAACTCACAGTGATCCTCTTGCCTCAGCCTCCCCAGGGCCAGGATTGCAGGTGTGCGCCACCACGCCCCGCACTGACTTTTCTTTGGTGTATGCATATGATCTCTGTTCTAATGTTCCAGTGCACATGTGAGGTATAGTCTGTATGTTTTGAATATTAACAGCCCCTTAGAAATGTAAATGAGCTTTTATGACATATGTTGATATTTTGACATGTTTTTGCATAGGGCCTCGGGTCCTTTTTCTGTGATGAAACCAATACTTTTAGATCTTGTTTAAACATATTTTTGAGAATCATATGTAATAAAAAGAGGTAGCTCTCACATGTCCATGGACTGAGAGGAGACTTCAGGATTGCAGCTTTCTGGCAAACTACAGGATTTGTTTCATGAGGCTATTCCCAAACCCAAAGAGCAGAGAACAAGTCTGTGATTTTGTGCACTTTATCATAGTTAAGCTGGCGTGTCAGGATTCAGTAGAAGTTTTGATAATGTTTGCTTTTAATATGCTTTTCAGTGTTACATAGGGTGTACAAAGTTGAACAAATAAAACATTTTAGTAAGCAGCAGTACGAGAGAGCAGTGTCTCTTAGTTAGCAAGTATCATTATTTGACCATTTCCTAATTCTATTTTTTCCCCTTTCCTTTATCTACTTTTGTAGTATTTTATGTCTCTACATTGCAAGCTATTTACTGGAAAAAAGAATAAAAACTAGGCTGTCTACACGTACCTGTTCCTGGTCACTTACAGATTCTCCCAGGGAGAACTATGTTGCATGCTGAAAGTGAAAGTCGGTAATAAAATACCACAGTTTACTGAAAGAGCTTCTTGCATGTGTAGGTTAATCTTGCCCACTACATGTTAGTTTCACAGAAACCAGATAACTGATCCAGCCACTCCCCCTTGTGGTAAATACTGTGTTTGCCAATATACTTTCATTTATAGTTGATATTACTTTACCACTGAGAAGAATTTAGATAAACTGAAATATGTTTTAAAGCTAATTACGATTGGACGTTGTAGAGCAGTTGGCAGGACGTGTCCCAGGTACATGTTATGATTTTCTGTGTGTGCCTGGGCCACGCAGCTGCTGCCGCAGAGTCTTTCTGGCCTGTCTGGGGTAGGACGCAACATTTACAGTTATAATGAAAGAACATTCCCATCTACTTTATAAATTTAACTTAAAACCTCACAGGTTATTTGAGTGTGTAGCCAGGGTTACACTTTCTTCTTCTGCAGCCAGACGTCTGGGGAGGTCGTATCATCACCTGTAACGAGAGTTTGTTACCTGCCTTGTGCTGTACACTGCGTGAAACACTTTCACGTAGTTCACAGGATCATCCCAGGGAGTCTTTTTATGTGGTGAGAATCAGTCTTTAAAACAGTCACTGAATGCTCTTAGATTGTACAGCAGTTCAGAGGAAGAACGAGGACTGGGAACCAAGATGGCTGATTTTAAGTCCTTTTTCACCACACCAGTGTTTCAGCCTGAGCCCTCAGCTGAAGTGAGAGACCTTGAATTGTTTTATCTCCGGAGTTCCGGTTGTGTATGATGAAATGCTCTCTGTCTATGAACAAGTTTGACACAAACTGAAGACCTAGCTCCCTGCATTCATCTTTGGAACGAAGCATTCAGGGTTCCTGGCAGGACTCAGCCACACCACACTGCCACACGTGACTCCCCTGAGGCTGGTGGAGGTGCACAGAAGTGCAGTTACTGCGCACACAGGTGCTGTCTGCGCCGGGAATCGCTGACCTCCACAGCTCAGCCCCGGCTGACGGGCTCAGTGGAGGGTGAAGGAGGTGCTTTACCCTCCGTTACTACAGGAAAGAGTCTGTAGATACTATATACTGAAATTTTGTTCTCTTCGTTATTACTTAACAATAAATGGGCTTTTGCCAGTCTTTTAAAGTCATTTCTAATACTATATAATATACGTAGATATTAATAAATATATTTGTTTTGATAAACTGACTTCTGTGTATATTTCTTCTACTTTCTCTTTAATATTCATCCAGCTGTTAAAGATAGTGGGCAACTTAGCAATTTTTCTTTTTAAAAATCTGTTCAAAATTATGTTGAAGAAAAATGTTTCATAACATTGGAATCTGTTGAATACAAAGTCAAATTTGTGCTTTATCTGACCTGTTAATAGCCTCTCTTAAGTACGATTTCATTTCTTCCATTGATAACTTGTACCCTTCTATGAAATATGTATCATATTATTTGTGTATTTGGACATTTATACTCTAAGTTTTTAATTCTTTCACTGTCTCATTGTTTTTTGATGGAAAAAGTTTTGCATGTGTGGTTACAGCGTACTTCTGACAAAAGCCTGTATTGATGAAAATGTTCATTTCTACCCTAAACCTTTCAGTCCTCTTTCTCATGAGCAGCTGTGTATATTTTTTCTCTTTTCTGTGTATATTTTCTATTATTTTGTTTAATACAGATGTCAAATCTGAATTTAATAATCAGTATTGCGCTATATTTTTATATCCATTTGATGTTTTCTAGTTGTTTAAGTAAATGAGATACTAGTGACATTGTTATTTAAATTCTGCCTTTTATTAATATATTTTACATTTATAATTTTCAGTGTTAATTTGCACACTCCTGAGTAGTGATTAGGACAGGCCTCCATGTTACTTTAAATTAAGTAGTTTCATTCATTTTAAAAATGTACGTGATTTTTTACTCTAGATAGTAGTGTACTCTACATAGCATATTTGTGAAACCTTTTATATATGAATGAAATTATTTTTGTCTTTTACTGTTAACCATCTCGTGTCAAGGTAGTAGGAAAACATGTTGTGGTGAAAAAAATATTAAATTTTCTTACATTTAAACCTTACACGTAAAAATTACCATTTTGTTTCGAGACAGCAGAAAGGAAAAAGTCTCTTTTAATAAGGAATAGCTGCTTGCTCCTTTTGACAGACAGACAGTGAAAGTTGTCCTTCTTTTCATAAGATGATCCGAAATAAGAGCCAGAAGTCTTAATTTCTCAGCACCTGCCCTGCTGACTTCGTGTCTTCGGTCTAATGGGAGGCGCGGAGGGCAGCAGCATTGGTCTTTTCTTATTGACCTCTTCTCTGTGCAGCCCGCATCTTTTTTCCTAAAAATGGTTAAATAGTATGACTAGATTATCTTAATGAGGAATGAAAACATAAAAATCTGTTAAGTTTTACGTTCAGTGGATCACTTTAAAAAGTAAAAGGAAAATTAGATTCATAGAACAATATTAATATTGTTCATATTGTTAAGTCATTGAAGTTTGGGGGGTTTGCTTTTGTTTGGTGGTACTGAGAATAGAACTCGGGGTGCTTTACTACTAGAATATATCCCTAGTTTTTTGTATGTTTCATTTTGAGACAGGGTCTTCTAGTTTGCCCACACTGGTCTTAAATTCGTGTTCCACCTGCCTCACTTACCCAACCGCCTAGATGGCAAGCATGAGTTATCATGTCCTAATCTCTTTTTAAATGAAGAATACTACTTTATTTGGTTTTTCCTAATGTTCTGTATATTGACCCTTATGGAAATTTTAGGTTCTCAGAGTACTCAGATTCAGTACTATATTTTAAAAGTGATACTACTGTATGTGTCTTTGTAAGTTAAATATTTTGGCACTTTTTTGGTGGTGGTTTTGGTACACATGCTAGGCAAGTACTCTGCCAATGAGGTTGGCACTTTTTTAAAAAAAAATATTTTGGTTTCTCCTAGTTTATTGATAGTAATAATAAGGAATTACATGAGCCCTTAAATGGACTGATGTTCTAGTTTTTGCATGAAGGCTTTACCAGTTCAAAGGACTCCCAAAAGGAAGCAAAACATTTAAGATTGCCTCAGTTCATTTTTAAAAATATAAAAACATTGCAAAGGAAGTGTATTTTCTTTGTTGTGATTTGCTGAATCAAGTACTTTTAAATTTAACTTTCTAAGTACAATTTTTAAAGTAGAGTAAGTTTTTGTTTTAAACAACACCAAAGTCAGACCTGCTGGCACCCAGCTGCAAACCCAGCAGTCTGTGGATTCTGTGAGAGGCTGGAGGTTCCAAAATTCGAGGCTAGCCTCGACAACTTAGTCAGACCCTGTCTCAAAAAGGTGGGTAGGCTGTGGATGTAGCTCGGTTTGAAATCCCTGGTTTAATCCCCAGTACTGCCAAAAACCAAATAGAATGGTATAGCAACATAGCAAGTTAAAATACTATCCTTATATGTTTTGGGCATGAAGATTGTGTCTGAACATTTTGGTTAAACTTTTATGTTCTGGGTATTTCCTAGGTCATAAACCACATCCAAGCATGATTATTTGTGGCTGATTTTTTTGTTGTTAATTTTGAAGTGCTTACTGATCCTTAGAATTCCAGTATGTGCTGTATTTTTAATGACATTCGCTAGGGGGCACTACGAGAATATTTTTTAGGAAATACATGTCCTTAACATGCAGAAAATAAGTGCTTTCTTAGGAGACCAACCTCAAATTACAGTAAAAAACAGTGTCAAGTAGAAGATGTGACTGACTCAATTTCAGAAGTGGAAGAGGAACTAGCATGCCTAGATGACATTGTTACTTTCTTGTTGGTCATGGGCAGAAGTTGCCCTTCTGTTCTCAATGAGCTAGTGTCAGCGTGGGGAAAGCTGCCTGTCTTCATCTGTGAAAAATGGGTGGGGAGCATGAGAAAGCCTCACCTTTTCCTGGGAGGTCACTGCACCCGTGGTCAGGTGCAGCAAGAAGTAACAAGTTGGGTGACAGACGGGACGGGAGAGGTGAAGGAGCTCCGTGCCACTTTCTGCTGAGTACAGGGACCTCCGGAGGCACATAGTGGGGTCTCAGCCCTGGAGACATTCAGCAGTTATGGGCCGGCAGTGGGATGTTGTGACTTACGTGTTGTCTGTGTCAGCTCGTGATGTCAGGTATCCCAGAGTTACTAATTTTGAGCAAATGGTAAAATAATAGCAACACTGCGTGGATATATAATGATTCTTCCGGCAGTGGTATTGTGTAAGTTGACTCCCTTTGAAGGCCTCTGAAGGTTTCAACCTTACGCACACCAGTAGTTTTTTGGTAGAAAGATCAAGCAAACTTTTATTTGTTCCTCTCTTACGTTAACATGAATCGATTTCCATTCACCTTTCAAATGTGTGATCATCAAGTGATCACGTATTTCCAGCTTTCTTTAAACGCTCCTGTGGCTGGGGATGTGGCTCAGTGGTAGAGTGCTTGCCTAGCATGCGAAAGGCCCTGAGTTCAATCCAAGCACCACACATAAACGCTCCTGTGATAGATAAATGAACAGAAATGAAGAGAGCTCTGTAAGGGCATACTATTAATATTTTAAAAAATGCTGCTACGATTACAGGTCCTTTTGGAATAAATCATGGAATTGAACTTCATTCAGATGTGGTGGAATATGCCAAGGAAAAGCTGGAGAGTTTCATCAAAAATAGTGATAGCTTTGATAAGTAAGTATTTATTTCTGTACTTTCGCTTTGAAAGCACTTGATAAGTGTAATATTTCTGTTCTTAAATACTGTTAGCTTATTTATTGATCTTGACTTGCTCAACTGAATGTAGCCAAAATTAATGTGCTATAAAATGAGAAAAAATTAGGAAAGTTACTGTTTTATTCCATGTAATTTTATAGTAAATTATAAATAAAATTTAATAATTTTATGGTTCTATCACTTACTAGTACATTTCTGTTCATTAAACATGTAAGTAGCTTTTCTGGTGATAAACCATAAAGTTGCTTGTAGTTACGAATTTTCCAGGACCTGGTTTTAAACCTTTTGGGTAGTAATTTAATAGTTCTATTTGTAACATAAGTATGGTACCTGTCAGCTTTCACAGGACTTTCTTTGAACTATTCGGGTACTTTGTTATATATCCAGAAGAAATTACCATATAATGCATTGATGGATCTTCTGGTAAGATTGTGTTTGTGCAAGTTACAGAACCACTGTTTTGAACTTAACACTATCCTTGAAAGAAATGTTGCCCAGGCTTTGGTCTTTGGGCTGGCAGGAGTCTGGTGTGTAACCTTACAGAAGTTCTGCCTTGAAGGTACTGTGACTCAAGGGCTTTTATGCTGATGCCCAGGAACTGTGAAATTGTGGAAAATTTGGAGGGCTTTGACATCTTTCATTTTTGTGCATCGCTTGTCAAGTTTTTAAAGAGAGAAAGGCCTAGAAAGCACAGGAAACACAAGCTTAGTCGTGTTACAGAACAGCTTTAGTGCAGAAGCAGAGTTCCAACTTGGCCTGGTGGGGTGGCCCTATTGCATCTTCAGCCCCAAGCTGTGACTGAGCGTCACTGTGAGAAACTTGGGGAGACTGAGCCAGAGCTGAGAGTTTCCTCTCGAGAGCTGGCCCAGAGGACAGTGTCAAGAGAGGGTCCAGAAGGCTCTGAGTCTGTCCTGGGGGCACGTTTCCTCCTTTTGCTGTGCCTTCCTTCCTTCCTTGCACTCGCTGTTGCTGTTGCTATTTGTGTCTAGTGGCCTTTGAACTGAAAACCACGTGCGGCTGCCAAGTCTTCAGTACGCGGAGAGAAAGCAGCATCTTGGGCCTGCACTGCCTGGGGGTGACTGCAATCGTGTTAGAGATCTCGGGCTGGCATGGGGCGTTCGGAAAGGCCCAGGTTTAATGTAGTTTTTTATAACTAACGAGATTTAAATAAGTCATTTCAACTTTGTCTTCTTTATAATTAACATGTAATTTGCATTCTCAGTCATTTTTCAGTTGCTTATACTGTGTTGGTTCATGTTGTATTTCAGGAAAAGCATTTAACAGAAGTGAAAGTTTTTAGTCTGATGTATTTGCTAAGAAATTGGCATTTCATTTTAGTATTCTGTCATGTCTCATTTCTGTCCTATGATGACAATTACTGTATAGTTATTGGGACTGTAAAATTCTTAAAATTCATTGAATTACTATTAACTATACATCTATATTAAAATTAACACTCATAAGGGCTTTTAAAGTATATTTGAAATTAAAAATTGAAAACTATTGGTAAATTCAGATGCATAAAGTCTTTCATAAGGTCTGTTGTGTAGTAAACTAGTACATCGCAGATTTAATCTGTTAATACGTGAAGATAGGTAATTCAGTTTCGGGCTAGTAATCAGGTGGAAAAGACAAGGAAACACTGAATCACTGAAGCAATTCTGTTCAAGTTTATTGCTGACAAGTGGGTGCGTTTCTAAGAAACAATGATTTGTGTCATTTCTTCCTTGTTGTAATTTAAATATTAATCCATACCACAGGTAAAGCTGCATATGGATGTTTCAATTTTAAAAATTCAAAAATTATTTTCATGTAATTGTAGAGTGATAAAATTTCTTGGACTTACTGTGTTACACAGATTTGTTATTCATAAAATAATGATTTACAAAATACAGTGATATGATTGACCTAAATGTTTCTCAAAATTTTAATATTCCTGTTGTCTTCGTTACAATGATTAACCAGGCCTTATAATACAACTTACGTTTTAACACCTTTTTTTAACAACTTTTTTGAAACATTCTCAAGCTAGTCTGAAGAAGACAATTGAGGAAATTTTATTCTTGTTTTTAAAGGAGTGTTCTGAAATATTGATGTAACATACGTCTCATTGTAAAAGTGCTTTGTATAGGAACAGTGACAGGAACCAGGAAATGTCTCATCTTACAGAAAGTAGCTGAGTGGCTGGAAGTACTCAAACTCTTTGGGTTATATGGCGGCTTCTTTTTCTCAGTATTTTTAATAATTTGTTTTGGAAATTGAAATTATAAAGATACAGTAGTTTTCTTCATGTCTTGTGTTTTGATGATTTTACAATTTTTTTTCATATTTGGGGGTAATATTCCTATTTATTTTCAGTTTTTAAAAAGTCTAAAAACGTCGCTGTGTAAGCAGGGTATGGCGACACCTGCCTGCAACCCCAGCACTGGGAGAGGCTGATGGGAGAATCACAAGTTTGAGCGGAGGACGGGCCAAGTTAGCAATTTAGTGAGACCCTGTCTTAAAGTGAAACTGAAAGGGAGGGCGCTGAGGGCTTAGCTCTAAACAAAGGCTGGGTTCTGTCCTCAGTGCGGCAGAACAAAACAGCCAGACAAATGGTTGTGCAAAGTGGTATTAAAGGTTCTCTTTCTAAGCAGTGCCAGTGTGTTTATAGGTCACTGAAAGTCATATTTTAACAAAATATAACTGGGGAAAATTCTTTCTTGTGTTTTCGTATCAGGTTATCCTTGATTATATCTAGCACGGAGAGAATAGTTAAAACTTAATACTATGCTGGTATTTACCCTGTTGGTTTGAATCGTTATCACCCCCTTAATAAAAATGGTGTCATGGACCTTATGATTTAAACTGCACTTCTGAAACTTCCTTATGTACGTTTATTGGCTACCAGAGTGAGCTCCCTAATACAATAGGTGGCGTAGGGTGGAAGTCCATAGTCCATTGGAATATATAATGTAAGATTATTTGTGAAAACTACAGACAGGTGGTCTGGGGTATGTACAGAACTTTATGTGTGATGAAAACATCACTACTTTAGATAAGGAATGATTTTACGTGTTTTTAAACTTTCTATGTGCTAGTCCTTTGTCAGCAAATTACGTAACTTGAAATGTCTACTCTTAATTTACTCTACTTGGATCTGGGAGAAAAGATCTCTTAGGTATGGATTTATTTTTTGATATCTGTGGAGTTCCCAGATTTACTGAAATTTCCTCGTAAAAGTCATCTGATTTCAAGAATTCTCTTAACAATTTGCCAAGTCATTGCCACAAACTGCCAGATAGTAAATCTTCAGGCTTAGTGACGTTCTCTTTTGTCACCATTGATTTTGCCTTTCAAGGAAAGAAGTGGCCTTACTCACTGAGAGAGTGAAGGGGCGTGGGCGTGCCCCGCCCACACCTGACTCACAGAAATGGGTGTGTGTGGCCCTGGCCTCCGCCATTCATCTGCTGGATCCGGGTTGTGCTCTTCATGCCCTGTTGCCCAGGGTCAGGAGGGTCCTAGGCCTCTGGCTTCTGTAAGGGGAGGAAGAGGCTGGAGAAAGGCCGATTATGCAAACCATTGTTGGTGCATGTACAGTATATTAATACGCAAAGTGACCTTCCCAGCCGTAATTACCTGGGAAGAGTGTATCGCTTAGAGTCTGGATTGCAGACTTTCACCCTGTGAGTACAGCACTTTGGAAATGAGTTGGTGGTTAGTGGAACATTTACGTACAGCTGTATGTATATACGTGCTTGACGCTATACTGCTGTGTCCTTCATTAGGCCTCCTGTGCACGCTGCAGAGTGCCATGTCTGTGCGCAGTCCCTATTCCCATTCCCTCCACGGTGGCTTTTGCTGTGCCTTTGGAAGTGCATCAAATGTACCGAATGAGAGCTGTAGAGCTTGAAGCATTGGAGGTTTCCGGTGCATACAGGCATAGGGGGGTGTTTCTGAGTAGGTGAGCGCTTAACTTAAGGCGTGTAAAGAATGAAAACAGGAGGGAGATGGTGAATAGTATCTGTGTTGTCTACTCGTATCCATAATTTTAGAGACAGTGTTGGTGTGACATTTCCAAGATGGGAAAAGCTGAGGTTAGAGGGGCTGCACCTGAGCTTGCAAGCTTTTTTTAGCTCTGATGTGGCACTGACTGTGTTAAAATTAATGTATTCCAACGTTTTTTCATAGCAGTAAGCTACTGTCAGGGAATTACAGCCTAGTAACTCGCATCAGTTATAAAATTTGAAAGAGAACTTTTTATTTTTATCATTTTCTTCAGGTTAGAATTACAAAATGGTGTTAATGTGGTTAAATTCACTGTAGTGTTCACATTAAAAACTCAACTGTCTTGTTCACTAAAGAGACCTAGGGCTTGAATTTGTACTAGGCCTGAAGATGATTGAGAGAAACAATTCATTGTTCACATTAGCTGTGTTTAAAAGGGTACAGTTCATGTATGGCAGTGTCAGTATCCTAATTTTTAGGTGACAGGTTCATTTTCCATGTGACTTACTGGAAAATTAAATGCTTTTATGTTTGGTCAACTTTTATCGCTAGAGTAGTTCACTGTTTCATCTTTAAGAGAACTGAGGCACACTTGAAGTCATTTTACTGTACATGAGTCATTATACATTCAGTGACATTTCTCAGATATTTACATATTTTGATATTGCCAGTTATGTTCAGAAGTACATACTGTTATTGTTACATATTTATATTGTTACGAGTTACGAACGTGTTTTTTAATCATGAAAAATACACATTGAGACTGGGGCCCTTCCGAGTAGGGATCAAGGCTATCAGTTGTATATGTTGATGTCCATTAAGAATGACAGGGGAAGCACTTAAAACACATTGCTATTGTTTAAATACAGGAAGGGTCAACTTTATACGAACACATCACATTTTCTGTGAAATATTTAGAGATTGTTTTTGTTCCTGTGGATTTCTTTAAGGCTTTATTTAATGAAAAATCACTGTATGATTTATTCCCAACCCTTTGCTTTGGAGAATGCTTGAATTCTGGTAAGAGTTTGATTCAGTTGGAAGGGAAAACCCTTAAAAAGGTAAACTTTTTAAAAATGTGGTCAATAATTTAATTGCTGGTCATAACAATATTTGAATTGTGTATTTGAAGATCAGGAGTTCAACATTTCCCTGACTCATGTCCCTCCACAAAGGTGTAAAGTTTTGTCTTTTTTTTTTTTTAGATACTCATGTCTCTTAAACTCAAAATACTTATTTTAACAAAATGTTTTAAGGAAAAGAAGGTGTTGTAACTCATTTTCCAGGTTGTTTTGAACGAGGCATGAGAACAAGGTGGGGTCTTTCCCGTGTCCTTCATCCCGCTGGAATTACTGTCTAAAATTTCAGTGCCAGTGTCCTGTGGCACCTGATGAACTAGGTGTGCAAACTGTCAGTCCCCACCTCACAGTGTATTGAAGGGGAATGTTGTTTTTTCTACTCTCAGTCAGCTCCTAGACCTAGACTATCCGTCTAAGAGGGAAGCTGCAGGGCAAGGCTAGGTCACCCTGATCTCCTAGCAGCTTATCAAAAGAATTATATGGGCAAGTTGGCAAGGTCCCTGCTGTGAACGAAATCACCTGTCCATCTCAAGATGAAGACATACCATCACGCACCTGTAAAGAAATCCACTGCTAAGGTAAGTGATTAGAATCCTGGTCTTACTTTGGGCCAAGGTTCATGTTCTAAAACAAGATTATCTGTCTGCTGTGTGTTCTCTTTATGAGGGATGTTCAGTGTACATTTGGTAGGATTATGTCAAATATGTTTTTCTCTTTGCATGAGAGAGTAAAAAAGTCATTGGATTTCCAGGTTCCCATTAATAGGTTAAAAAGTCATTGGATTTCCAGGTTCTCATTAATAGGTGATTGTAAGCTGAGAGTCAGTGGGCTTGTGGTTATTAAACACATTTTAGGGATGTAGAGTCTTTTCTCCATACAGAAAAAAAAGCATTTTTAGTAGTCTTGATTTAGGAGCATGAGTTATCCCTGAGAAACTTCCTTTTAAAAGATTTCTTAGGATACAAAGATTGCTACTGTGCATCTTACATACTTTTAAGACATAAAATTTTAATGGACTCCTCTAATTGAAGTATAAAAACTAGGGAAGGTGCATACAACTATGCTCTAACAAGGGATTTTGGTAGCCTTATTTTTTCTTTCTTCTTAGGTTTCATTTAATGTGTGGTTGACGTGAAAAGATGGAATTCTAATTTCCTTTTTCACTATTTGTAAACCTGATTTGTAGGTGTAACTTTATAAATACGATTTTGTGATAAATTGACAGTTTCTGGTTAGTTCACTGCTAAATCTTCTCAATTATATTTGTGGTTTAAAATATGTCCTTTGTTTCTATATAGTTTACAAATTTAAGTGAGATACAGGTTTTGGAAAATAGTCAACACCTAAGGGAGAAAAATACCTTTTCTGCTCTCCTTGGGCTTATCCATAGCGCTTGGAGGTTACTCCGTTCGATAAACTGTAGCCACCACTTAGGCTCTTGCATCAGGCATTGCATTTATCATACATGTAAATGAGCATATCCATAAACATGAACCGTTTATCCCCAATTACCCATAGACTTGGGGAAAAAATAAGCAGTAGAATTTTGGTCATTGTGTAACCTCATGGGTCTGAATTTATTTACATGAAATGCCTTTATAAAAACAAGCTATTAACTAGTAGGTCAGAATACAAGACATTTAAAATTCTCCTAGTGAGAAATACTGAAGCTCATCTATAAGTACTTTAATTAAAAGTTAATCCATAATCCACTTACAGATTTTGTTGGAGTTTTTTGGGGGCAATAGGGTGGTCCTGGGGACTGATCCAAGGGCACTATACCACTGAGTTATAGTCTCATCACTTTTTAAAAATTTAATTTTATTATTTATTATTATTTTTGAGACAGAGTCTTTTTTTGAGCTTTGTGCCTAAAATCCTAGTGCCTTAGCTTCCCAAGTACTTGAGATTTAAGTCCTATACCACCATTGCTGGCATCATTTATAGTTGTGTTTTGGTTTTGTTTTGCTTTATTAACCAACTGTGGAAGATTCATGTATGAGTAGAAAAGGTTAAGCCATAGTAAGTATATAAACAAGTATATAAACAACCCCTAGGCAGGGCACTGTCTTGTAATACTGAATTGGTAGTGTTACAGTTTTCTTGTACTGTGTATAACATACGAGTTCTCTGCTTTTTGGATCTTTTAGTGCCAACATTTTGTCCCAGTTTTACACAGGTTCCTCAGTTTTGTTTTTTAAATTTAGAAATACTCCTTTTGGAATATTGTCTTAAATTCAAATAAGTTTTCAAATTAGAGTATTCTGGTAAATGGAATTACTGTGTTAAATGAGAATACAAAGATTGTATTGATTAGAAGTGTATATTTGTATTTGTAGAGATTATGTATTGGAAATTTTTCTTTGTAATGATCCTTCATAATACTCTTTAGAAAATGTACTTGTTCTGATCTCCATCAGAAGGGAAGACATTGAGATCTTTAGAAAGGTCAAAAGAAAAAAAAACCTTTCAGTTGGATTTATTCATTAAGGGCAAGGACGTTTTTTGTTTTTTTGGATTTGAGGTTGCTCTTTTGGCATGTTGAGATAAATTATAGATTCTATAACATGAAGCTACAGCAACTGTAACCAATTTAGTAAAATGTGAACCATCATATTACTCTACAGAGTCGCACAGCCCAGGCAAATTTCTCCTACCATTGATATTTTTATGATAATCATATTTAGCTTGTCAAATTTGGGCTCATAGTCAAAGTTCTTAAGATTGAGTTTCAGAACTCAGTCTGAAAGGAATCCTCCTCCTCTTCTGTATCACAGTTGTAAATTACACTTTAACAAATGGGCTTGTTCTGTGCTCGCCCTTTCTCCTCGGGGGAGGCGTCACTGTTTCCCGTTACGTTTTCAGTCACTGCCCACGTTACGTTTTCAGTCACTGCCCACAGCTAGTGCTGAATAAATAGTATTTGACCAAAGGCATTATGTAATTATTGCTGTTAGGTAACTTGATGTCACATGTTTAATTTTAAGGTGGGACATTAAATTCTAGTGATGAGAATATATTTATAAACTATCACTGTTATGAGTAGTTTTAATTGTAAGTTATTTATTGGTAATCTATATTTTAACCAGTAAGAAGTTTTCTAAAGTAAACATTTTTAATTGATTTAACAGAATTGATGATAAGAGAAGTTTAATCCGAATTTTTGGCCATGGGGTGATACTGGGGATTGAACCCAAGACCTGCCCACTGAGCTACATCTCTAACCCTTTTTTCATTTGTTATTTTTGCAACCAGTTCTCGCAAAGTCACTAAGTTTCCCATGATCAGTGTGAATTTGTGACCCTTCTGCTTCAGGCCCCCAGTGCTGGGGTGGTGGGTGTGCCCCATCAGGCCCAGTCCCCAAATTTTTGATTGCTTAAATCCCCTTACTTATATTCATCTTGAGAATTGTAAAATAAAAGCCTTTAAAATAACTTTTTTTAAGAATAAAGATTTTTAGGTAGAATTTATTGACAATAACTTTAAAAAGAATTCTTATGGTGAATTTGATAAAATGAATAAACTATGTGATCTTCAGTATATACATAAAAGCACAAAGAATTATTTTGATTGTATTTTAAATAATCAGATTGTACCACACTCTTGCATATGTGAGAAATTAAATATGACCCCTGAGCTGGATAGCTCAGGTTTCAGAGGTGGTGGTGAGTTTTCCCTGTGGAAGGACAGCAGGCATGTGTTAGGGGAAGAGGGAATGGGAGGGGCACAGCGTGCTACTCACAGACACAGGCTTTCAGAACATTGCATTCCACCCGGATGCAGCACAGTGTGCACAGGTTGGGACAGAGCCAGGAAGTGACTGGGAAAGGGCCGCTTGGGGGTGGGCCCTAACACAGCAGCTTCATTGCGTGCCGGGGGCTGGTGGGAGTACAGTCAACAGTGTCTGGAAGAAGCCAGTCGCAGTGAGGTGACCTCGCACTGTAACAGCGAAAGCACTGGGCATTAAAGTGCCAGGCCCAGTCCACCCTCTTCACGTGTGGTTGTTTTCCAGGGGTCTGGTGACCTCCCAGTGGGCCCCGCTTCCTCACAGATGCCACCCCTCTTAGTGTGGCCAGACTGGGGACCTGGCTTCTGTCGCACAAGGCTTTGAGGACACGCTCACAGCAGTAAAGACCCCACGTGGCATGGTGGAAGATAACACTGGCTTTATGCAGTAGGAGCAAAGTGATCGGGGAGAGGCCACAATGAGAAATGCGAGCAGTGAGGTGCCCTGTGGAGTAAAACACTAGTAGTGGGTTAGCACGGGCAGGCCTGGTGTGCGTACAAGGGTGCGGAGGTGAGAGGCAGAGCGCACACTGGTCACATCCCCCTCGCCCGGCCCCTCCACCGAGAGAGGAGTGTCAGGACTAGGACGCCTGTCAGGTTCTTCTGTAAATGTGTGTTTGTAATGCTTCTGCATTTTAGTGAACTTTAATGGAAACTTGGGTAACAAGTCCACCATTAATTACCAAAGGACAAGATATATTTTCCAAAGTAAAAATGCTTGTGATTCAAAGCTTTTAATATAAATTACTTCATTCTCAACAGCTTGATTTTGCTGTATGGTCACATTAACTGTAATCTTGTAATGTTAAGAATGATTTTAAAAGGTTACTACATCTTATTAGTACCTTGGAGTTTCATATGTTATGTATTAAAGTCTTTCCAGTTTTGTTTGTCAGAATTTAAGAAACACAGTAGAAATCTAAATAGGGTAGCTTATAACAGCATAACTCCGTCTGCCATGAACCAGCACTGTAACCAGAAGCAGGTGGCCTCTGTGAGCTTCGACCCGCATCTCTCCCTTGGTTGCCCAAGGAAGTCATGAGGGCCGCCAGTGCATCAGGAAGGAAAGCAGTATTTATTCTGTCCTCTGTCGCAGCTTTGTAAGTTGCTCAGCCGAAGTGCATTAGGTAAACATCCCCGATAATAGTGATCGGGAGGGTGGTCAGGATGTGGAGTCTCGGCACAGCGGTGAGGGATGAGCGTGTGCATGAGCCCCTCTCCTGCGTGCTGCCTCTTCCACTGTTTTTTTTTTTTTTAATGATAAAAGATAGCGGAAAGTAAAGCCTTTGCTCATTTGTTGACCCTTGAGGTTCCTATCATTCCGCATCATTTCAAAGCATCTCAAGATTGGTGGTGTGATGGGCTTTTCCCTACAGTCACGCTTTTTATCCTTCAGTGAGATCTCAGTGTGGGCCAAAGTGGGTTAATATTTTGAAAACATGTACCAGTGTCAGTGGTAATAAAATAATATACTTGATCAGGGCTGAATTTTATAAATACGGTATTTAAATGGAATACCATAATTATATTTTAGCCTTAATTAATTTGGGAACTTCACTGTTTCAGAGGGCAGGATTATGGTAATTTTAAAAAATTCAATGTTTTGCTTGAATAAATGAAAATCAATTTGTTTTTCCACACAGATTTGAGTTCTGTGAACCTGCATTTGTGGTCGGTAATTGCCTCCAAATAGCATCTGACAGTCATCAGTATGATCGAATTTATTGTGGAGCTGGGGTCCAGAAGGACCATGAAAACTACATGAAAATATTACTGAAAGTTGGAGGCATACTAGTTATGCCTATAGAGGACCAGGTGATTTCCTCTGTCATTTTACTTAATATATCATCAGAAACAAACATTGATTAGTTTAAGATTGGGAAATGTTAAAAAGTGTAAGATGTATTTTAATTTTGTGGGGGAGGGTCGGGTCTTGCAGCATAGTTCAGGGCTGGCCTTGAACTCACTGTGCAGCCCAGGCTGGTCTCAGACTTTCAGTGTTCTTCATGTGCTGGCCTTGTGTTGGGATCATAGGCATGTGTCACAATGGTCAGTGATTTTAATTTTTAAAGAAATGCTTTTTTAAAAAAAGTACGTGCATAGAAAAAACTTGACAAGTCCCAAATTATTTAAATGAAACAGACCCTGCAGAACAGTCCTACAGTTTGGTAGAGGAGACAGGGACTTTAACCTGCTGCCAGCCTCCTTGCTGTGTAAGACATGCAGTGAACTTTGCCCGTCTGTGTTTCTTTAACTGAAAGGTGTTTAGTTGAATGTGAGCAGCTCAGTATCCACTGTTTCTCAGTTACTCGAACACACTGGAAAGAAATCATGTTTGTACTTGGTTTGAACTGTTCAACTTTATTTGTGAAACAAATAAACTTTTAAATCTTCATTTAACACCACACTCATTTGGAGCTATTCTTTAGCCATTTTGAACATTATTAAATTTATCTTTTCTTGCTTTGGTTTGAAATTATTAGGTATAATAAATGTATGAAACAGTTTGAAAAGATGAACCTTTCCAAAAGCCAATTACCTTCAGTATTTATAAAGTACATTTTAAAGAAATAAGACCTTTCATGTTTATATTAACCTAAATCTCAGTTGCTTAAAACACCTTGCAGTTATACAGCAGGGCTAGCTTATCTAAGATGACTGTAGTTGATTTAGCTTGATAACTGTGGAATTTCTGTATTATTTAAAATATTAGGTAATATTTAAAATAATACTTTCATATCATACTTTGTTGAAGATTTATGCTATACAATTGTACAAATACCAAATGCAGTAATGGGCTGTTTTTATAGTTTGAGTTGACTACGCTGATTCCAGTTGAGCAGGCTGCTTTTCTCTAAGGACTGTTGATGAACAGTTGCTGAGTTTTATATTAACCGGAATCCCTTTGTGACTACATGTATTTGTGAGATCTCAGGTTGGGGTTAGAATTAGAGTGTAATTCATGACCATCGCTACCATCATGGAAGAGCATGAAGTCAGTCTGCTGGTGCAGTAATCAAAATACAATATAGTGCTTTAATTGACTGAATCTCTCAGAAACATGTAGTTTGGAATGCAGTTATCATATGTAATACCTAGAAGCCATCAGACTGCAAATCTAACATGAAAGCTCCTCACCTGGATATGTGTTTGTATTCCATTTACATTGAAATAGTCATTTTAAAGAGCAGATATTTTTGATTCCTCTGTATTAATTTATAATAAATACTTAAATGGGAACAATTTGGTTGTACTTAAATATGTCATTATACGGCTCTCACTGGCAGGTACTCTTTTAAAACTGAGTTTTGACTGTAAGGCGGTCACATTTTCAGGATTAAGCTGTTGTCTTTCTTTTCTCTAAATAGTTAACACAGATCATGCGAACTGGACAGAACACTTGGGAAAGTAAAAACATCCTTGCAGTTTCGTTTGCTCCACTCGTGCAGCCAAGTAAGAATGAGAACGGCAAGCCGGACTCCGTGGGGCTCCGTAAGTAGCTCTTCGCGCTTTCTCACCGAACTGTTGCTCCAGTGCTCCCCAGCTTGCCACTCAGTAGACTACGGTTATGAGGAGTTACGTAAATGTGTGGTAACATATTCAGGGCATTTAGTCACTATTTAAAAAAGGGAAGCCCTTGCCCGGTGCGGGATACTGCTGGTTGTCATAATGGGAACATGGGGAAGGGGGCAAGTCAGAACAGAAGTGTTACTGTTTAGCATAGTCATAAGGAAGGCTTCTCTGTTGAGGCAGCACCGAATTATGAGTGTAACGATGCGAAACAACTTGCCAGGTCGAGTTTGCACGTGGAGGGGAGTGCACAGTAACACAGAGGGCAGCATTGCTGTCCAGGTGGAGAGCAAGGTCCAGAGCAGGAGGAGGCCGCGGGCCCGGCTGCGGAGGGTGGCTTATCACTGGGTGAAGGGGAGCTGGCCAGTCGTTCATCTGTCTCATACCAAAGGCGAGATCTGATGTTGCTATGGATAGATTGTTTGAGAACAAGAAAAATGAGCAAATGATGAGGGGAGAAAAGTTTTTCTTGAGTAGCCGGCTATGACGGTGCCAGTATTCTTTGGAAGGTGGGCAGCGTAATTTGGAAATAGGTACAGAAGGAGCAGAGATTTTCTTGCGTGCATGTTTTTGCTGCCTTTTAGCATACAGATGTTGTGTAGGCACATGGTCATAGACCCACTGCACAACAGGAATGTGAATGAGAACCTCAGCGCAAAGATGGTGTTTGAAGCTATGTGTGGATGACCATTGGGGAATCCAGATGGAGGGGGGAGGAGGTAGATTTTAGAGCAGACCTGTGATCAACCAGATTTGGAGGTAAAACAGGAAAACACAGTGACAGGAGAGCAAGGTGTTAGAAGATGAAGAAAAAGAGGTTTCATAGCAGCTAACTAGACCTGGAGAAAAAGTATTCACTGATTTGACATAGATAGGATTTTATTGGCTACTGAATAAAATTCTGTATGAGTGTCTTGATGTACTTGCTTTTATTTCATAGGAATCTGACTTTATAGTTAGAGGTAATTTTATTTTAAGTATTCGTTTTTCTCTTGAGCTGTGTGACTTTGGGACCTTTACAGATGGATTTGAAAAATTGTATGGTGATACTTGTAAAGTTTTGGCTTAGCATCGGGGAGGTAATGATAGCTTAGTAGAAAAGGTGTTAGGGCTTGGGGAAGGTTGATAAATGGTACCTGTTTTTCCCTGTGCAGGTCTTACCAACAGAGGGGTGGACTGGGTGCCAGATAGCTAGGGACTGCAGTGCCAGCTTTCTAACCAGGCAGAGTCCATGGGAGAAAACAGAAGCTTAGGTCTGCATACACGGGGGAGGGTAGTATTGAGACTGAACCCCAGCGCCTTCGGCTCACGAGGCAGGCCCTCCCTGCTCAGCCTTTCCCCTGAACCTGGGCTGCACCCTTAAATTAGAGAGACCCACCCAGGTGGTTCTGCCCAGCTGCCCACCGTCACAGCCTGCCATTTCAGTACACGGGTGAGCAGAGCCCAGTGAATCCTGGGAGAGTGCCCCGGCCATACGTGGCAGCTGCTGCTTATGCAGATTATACAGGCCGTTTCCTCTGCTGGGGCAGGAGCGAGTCAGGCGATGCAGCAGGCCCCGGGGGTCCCTCTGAGCGCGTCAGTGGCCTGAAGGGCCCTGTAGCGTGTTACATGATCGTGCTTTGCCAGTGGGACCCCTGTCAAAGAAGGCTTGGATCCTCTTAAAGATTCATAAAATAAAATCTGACCTGTGTTCTTTCTTTGATGTCATTTAGGAAGAGATTTAAGTACTCAGCGCTAAAAATGTTTGAACCTTCCGTAATTAAAATGTTTCCAGCCATCTTTTAAAAATATGCTTGTTGGTAGTATCATATACTTCTTTCGGCTACCTTTGAAAATATTTGGAAAACTAAAAAAATGTATTAAAGAAGTAAAGATTATCAGAATGGGAACTCATTCTGTTAGAAGTGTGATGTTATTGGGCTGGAACATTAAATTAGACTTCTTCCGGTCCAGTCAAAAGAGAGGGTATGTGCTGGGTGTGCTGGGATACATAAAGGTCCTATGTAGGGCCGGGATCAAGTGACCACCACTTGTATCTATGTTCATTGTGATTGTTGCCATGAAGTTTGCTTTTAGTATACCATATATAGTTACCATATATAGGTACATATGTATATATGTATATATACACACACACACACACACATATATATATGCTATTACACCTATTTTAGTAAACCATAGTTATATATGCACATATATAATATATAGGCGGTTACACCTGTTTTAGTATACCATATATAGTTACACACACATATATAGGCTATTACAATATATAACATGTATTATATACTGTAATAGACTATAGTATACTGTGGTTATTGAGTACCTACTTAAATTCCATGTTAAAAATAAGATTAATAACAAAGTAAAACTCTTTTCTCCCTATTTTTCAAACATTAGAATTATAGTTTAAGATACTTTTGTTTAATCTCTCTTAACTGAATGGACAATAATAAAGAGAAGTAATGAAAAAAATTCTCTGACACAGTTTGGTAAGTGACCTCAAAATCCATCATTTGCGTTGTATATAAGTATACATCTAGATGCCCCTGTGAATTTTTCTGCAACAGCTTTTTGTTCTGCTTTGTAACAAATGCTATTAAAAGCTTCAAAATTCTATCAGTAGTCACTTCCTTTTTGATCTGATGGTTTTCCTAGTTTAGTTTCTGTCAAGAGTCTCAGTTGTGAGTGTGATTTTACAGTAGTGTGATTTTATAGTAGTGTAATTCATGAATGACATGCTGTACAGGGGCAGTGTCCATGCCCTCATTTTAAGGACATAAGTACATCTGAGTGGGTGATAAGACTCACTGATTAGGTTGCATATTTACAGAATGTGAGGATAAAATAGAAATAAATTCAGCACAGTAGGATAAGATGGAGTGTGGAAGGCCCAGTTTTTTATTTTAAAGTCCTTCATACCCTGCAGTACAGATAGAGTATGTCTAAACTTTCAACAGAGTAATCTGGAATGAGGGGCAGAGGACACAGGTGTGGGTACAGTGTGGTACCCAAGACCGGTGGCGGTGGCAGCCGGGGGCTGGGCCATGCAGGTTCATTTCACTTCTGCCTCTGTGTGCTCAGAGTCTCCATAACAAAGAAAATCCTCAGTTGTCAACAACAGTTTTTAAAAAATGGCTTAGGAATTCTGAGTTTCTAAAAAATGAAATCGTGTAGAAACACAGATTGAAAAAAGTTCTGAAAATTAGTCTTTGTCAAATTTTATAGACTGTATAGAGAATAAGAACAAATTTTCTTTTCTGTTAAAATAAGTCACAACAGTTTTGTGTTTAGAAGACATTATCTTGTTAATTATAGGGATCTAAAAGAGGAAAGAATGCTAGAATGCTCATGCCAAAAACCCCAAGAAAATATATGTAAATCCCATGCCGAATGTATCTTAAAGCAATAAAGTTGTTCATACTAAACAGCTTATTAAAATGGACTTACTATTTTTCCTCTGATTCATTACTAATTTTTATTCAACTTAAAAGTCATTGTTCTATTTTTAAAACTTTAGATGTACTTTTATCTGTGCCCGCTAGGTTCACAGAGCTCTGTTCGAAGGGTGTTGTTACAGGTGCAGATGACGTGCTGGGGTGTGCCCTGACCTTCCTTCCGTTCTTTCCCTTGTTCCTCTCCTTTTAGTCCCTTCCTCTTTTCAGATAGTCATCTCCTCTCTCCGAGTCACCTTTCTGTGGTGCTGTGTGTGCATGAAATTACGGAAACATGGGTATGCTGTGTAATGCTCAGGGGAAGAAGAGACTTTGTAAATTGTGGAACACGGAGCTATAATGAAGTTGGTCCTCTTACAGTTCAAACCCAAAACACCACTTTTGTATGGTTTAACTTAAGTGAAGTAGTTTTCAGTCTTCATAGATAAAATGAAATCGCTGGTCCGTAGGTCCCTGTAAGACTTAGGTGGAGCCTCCCTTTGTGAAAATAGAGGGAGCTCGGCGTCCTCCTGCCGGCCTGCGTGACCCGTGGTGCGTGTGCGACTGTCCCATCCAACAGCTTGTGTTACTCGTCTGTTCACTTGTACTGGTCTTCCCTGCTAATAAAAAGCCACCCGACGGGACAGGCATGCATGCACGCACCCCTGGCGGATCAAGCCACCCCAACATGCTCACGATGGGCCACACTTGGGCAGCTCTTGGTTGGATTTGATCATTCCTGCCAGTTTGAACCATCGGGTAATATATGCGTGAGTGTCCCATTGGGCAGCATGTACCACTTCTTGGGGTCTTTGATTACAACAATGCAAAGAAAGTCATTGATTTAACAAACCAACTGTCACCATGTTACAGTTCCTTGATTAAAATGGTGTAATGACAGCTTCGGCAGCACATACACTAAAACGGTACAAAAAATGTGATACAGCTAATTTGTAGTATTACACTTGTAAGTGGATATTTTATATGGTACTTGTAAGATTTCCTTGTTAAAATTTAGAGAAGTATTGAAATATTCATGAATATGCATTCCTTGTAATGAAGTAAATAAATTTGTTGATTATTGTAATAATTTTTAATTGGTGTGAGTGGTATTAGTTACACTTGGGCAATAATTATTCACCTTCAAGCAACTAACCAGATTCAGTCCATTTATTAGATGTTTATTACCCTTACTAGTAAAAAGACTGATAAAAGTGATTAATAAAAAGACTGATAAAAGTGATTAACAGTCATGCCACCAGTGGTTCAAACTGGTGAGAACATGTTAAGTTTAAAATAACTTTTATATAGCTGTCAAGACTAATGTTGTGTGGTTTATTAAAATCTTTGTTTTATAACTAGAAACAGTAGAAATGGGAATATTAAAATAGAAAATATATGGAATATATCAATAGGTAGATATGACCACATCTTGATTACTTTTCTCTCATTGCTGAGACAAAATACCTGATGCTGCTGGGCATGGTGGCGCACGCCTGTACTCCCTAGTACTAGGGAGGCTGAGGCAGCAGGATCGTTGTGAGTTCAAAACCAGCACAGACTACAAAGTGAGTGCAAGGCCAGCCTGAACTGCGTAGTGAGACCCTGTCTCAGAAAGACAAAAACAAAACAAAAACACCTGATGCCCAGAATTAAGGAAGGAAAGGTTTATTTAGCTCACAGTCTGTGGAGGTTTCAGTTCATGCTTGGCTGGCACCAAGGCAGGGTGGCACACGGCAGAGGGCGACAGTTATGGCGGAGGAAAACCGCAAAAGCAACACTCCTATTGTAGGCAGGCTGCCCCGCCCCAGGGTGGGTGCAGCACTCACACCCATAGTTCCAGCCTTGGACCATGGATCAACCACAGACTCTAGAACCCCACCCATGACTGCATGAAGCTTTGGAGGGACATGCAAAAACAAACCATGACAGGCCATTGCCTAAATGTTTTCGTGTCATTCAGAAGAGTATTTAAATGAAGCTCATGTGAATACTGCGTAGGATTTGCTGAGTGTTTAAGTCAGTACAGCCAAGACCGAGTCTTTTTTTTTAATAAAGTTCATATATTGTTCTGGTGGTTTAGGACTGAAGGGTTCATCCCTAGAATAGCAGACATTGTTGGCAGTGAAAGAATATAACTAAATTCTTGACAGAGAATACCAATAACGTAAGAGCACTAAGCCAGATAAGAAGACTAATACGGCTTTTATTTCACAAATCCTTTATAACTTCCAAAATGGTTAACAGGTTCATTTTCCTCCAAACAGGTTTATTTCCTCCACTCCCCTGTAAAACTCTCAGGCTTAGGCTGCTCTTCTGCCTGCACTCCGTCCGGTGTGTCCCTCACCTCACCTTGCACGGGAGCTCCAGGGTCATGATTCCTCAGGTTCACTCCAGGCACTCAGCACTCCACGCAAGTTGTGGGACCTCTCAGCATGGATACCCAGGCTTGCAGCTGTAGAACACAGACAGTGGTCACTAGCGTGGTGCTGGGGTGGTGATTCCTGAGGACTCCCAAGTGTCTTCTACGGGAGCCTTTGTTCAGTCCTTCAACCAGCTAAACTCCTTTGCTGATGGGGGCTTTGCTCTGCCCCAGACCCCTGTGTTTGCATCTCAGCCAAAATGTAGCTTCCTCAAGGGCACTTTTGTGACCACGCAGTCGAAGATAACCCCATGGCTTGTGTTTCAGTTTCTTTATACCCCTTTAGAATTTTAACTTTTCTTGCCTACTCCCTCCCAAACATACATAATCTCCACGAGTACAGGAACTTCGGTAGTGTACATCACTCACCGTGTGAATTCGTAAGTTCCTGACCTATAGTTCAGTGAGTATCTACTGAGTGACTAGTGCAATTGGGACTTGGGGGGCGACTCCTTTCCCCAACTTGAATTTGGGCAGCACCTCAAAGCCAGTCCTCCTTCCAGAGTCACTTAATCAGAGGGGGGTCTAGAATAGACACCCCCAAACTCAGGGTGACTCAGCACTCTGTTACTTCTTCCTCTCAGTCTTTCCTGAAGACCCAGTGAGAGCTGGACTACGCCTCCGATTTGTCGGTGTGCTTTCGCTTTGCCACATTTTGCTGGCGCCGATCTGCCCTGAGCTCATTTCCCTGTGTTGCCGCTTTTCTCCCACCATTGGATGTGTGCTTGTGCTTCCTTGCTCCCTGTACATTGAGATCTGTCAGATGTTTCCCAGGGCATAATTTGCCAGGCCAGCCAGGAGTTGAACATGCAACCTTCTGATAGTGAACTACTGTGAGAGAGAGGCAGAGCAGGCAGAATTTTGTAGGTTCTAATGCCTAAGGGCTGATGTCTCACATCTGTTATTACTTATCTATGTTTAAATAAACCAGTGGCAGAAGCAGGATTTGAACTCAGGTTCTTTTATGTGGTTTGAGTTTGTACTCCATGTACGGTAGTTAGGGGCAAGTCGAGACCAGTAGGAAAAATAATTTCTAGCTGAATGAGAGCAGCATGGTTCTCTGAAATTGTTGGGTTTCAGTACAAGGTTGGAAAAAGCTTTCAGAAGTTTTATAGGGGACCAGTAGGTACTAAGATTTTTAAATTAGGCTTAAAAGTCTATGTTAAAGTGAAAAACCCTGTGTATTCCTGCGGGTGTGTCCAGCAGGTGTTGGCTGTCCCCTGACCACCGGGGCTGGTGAGAAAGGAAAGAGAGCGTGTTATGAGCCCTGGCCGGGCTGTGCCAGGTGAGGCCTGCCCTGTCGGGCCTGTGGAGACGCGTGTTGTTCTGTGAAGCTGTAAACAATGTGTAATGTCTTCTTTATCTTTTCTTTTTGTCTGTGTTTAGCCCCCTGTGCTGTCAGGAATCTACAGGACTTGGCTCGTATTTACATTAGACGCACACTGAGAAATTTCATCAATGACGAGATGCAGGCCAAGGGGATTCCTCAGAGGGCTCCACCCAAAAGGAAAAGAAAGAGAGTTAAGCAGCGGATTAACACTTACGTGTTTGTAGGTAACCAGCTTATTCCTCAGCCTCTAGACAGTGAGGAGGATGAGAAAATGGAAGAAGATAACAAAGAAGAGGAGGAGAAAGACCACAGTGAAGCCATGAAACCAGAGGAGCCACCTCAGAATTTACTGAGAGAAAAAATTATGAAGCTGCCCCTCCCCGAGTCTCTAAAAGCTTACTTGACGTACTTTAGAGACAAATAAATCAAGAAGAAAAAATGCCTACTGATGCTCCTTTAGTCTTGAAAATGTAGCATTTATTAGGAGTTAAAAGAGAATTATTTCTTTGATCAGAGTGAATTATAGTGGGAAAAAAAGTATAACTTGTTTGTCAGTAACAAAGAAACAATGTATTCATTGATTAAAAAGAATCTATCTCTTTTATAAAATCTATTTTTCTTTAAATCTTGAAAAAATGCTGTTTTAACTCAGTGATTTCAAAGTGGAATGCAACAATAGTCAAGACTTTGTGTACTCTAAACCTTTTCTGATTCCTTACGGATTTGTAGTGGTGAGGGTTAGACTTAATTTTCTATAAGGTTTAAATAATTGTTAAGCATATATAATCTGATTTGAATTGCAGCTGTTGGTGTTTCTCCATGAAAACTTTCTTATCCAATAAGGAAATCAGATGCTTTGTAGACCTATTTACACTTCTGTTGCAATCACTCTTGATGAATTGCTGTAGATATATTCCGGGCAATATATGAGTGCAATAATAATACAAGATATTGAATAATTTAGCTTTAAAAACGTAAATTTAATGAACTGCTACAGCCCTGAAACTTTTGCTTTTGAATCTGTTGCCAAAAGACATGGGGCAAACACTTGCTTCTCTTACAGAGGTTTAAAGAGCACAGCAAGTGCAGTAGGGAATGTCTGCCTGATGCAACTCTGCATCTGAACGGGCCTTTCACATTTTCAGTGTTTAAAAACAATGAGGCCATCTTAATTCTTTAAGATATTTTCCCCTGTAGTTCACTGTATAAAGTATTTCGTTTTAAAAAAGATTCCTTGTCCTGTCTGCCTCCAGGGTGCAGGCTGGGGCACACGAGGTCAGCTGCAGGGCCCAGGGCGCAGGCCAGGGCCCATGAAGTCAGGCCCAGGGTGCAGGCTGGGGCACACGAGGTCAGCTGCAGGGCCCAGGGTGCAGGCTGGGGCACACGAGGTCAGCTGCAGGGCCCAGGGTGCAGGCCAGGGCCCATGAAGTCAGGCGCAGAGTGCAGGCTGGGGCACACGAGGTCAGCTGCAGGGCCCAGGGCGCAGGCCAGGGGCCATAAAGTCAGGTCCAGGGCGTAGGCTGGGGCCCACGAGGTCAGCTGATGCACTTTAGCTTGGGAGACTTAGAGTTTATCAGAGTATTTATCTTTGACAGAGTAGGGCTGAGCTTGCCTACACTTGCTTTGGATCTTTCTGTTAAAAGAAATAGTCACAGAATTGTATCTAGATGCCTTTGTGTTAAAATCAGGTTCAGAATTGTGTAATCTTTGGGACCTACGCCATGTTCACTTAACTTCGCATGTTTTTTTGTTGTTGTTGTTCCTTCACTAAAATCACAATGGTTTTCATTTGTTGCTTTATGTTACGTACTTAAGTCACATAGCTTATCATTGATAAAACAGGTAGCAAATTTCATTATAAGGCTTTTTTTTTAGTAAGACATGAAAACAAGTCATTCCTTGTTGAAAGGCATACAGTGTAATGTACTTCTACTTAGTGTACACGGATCATACATTTTTTTAAAGGGAAAAATTTGGAGCTGTCATCATCCCCCAGCGTCACTGTCACAGTGGTCATGCAGATTCGCTCAAGGAAACTCGATCGTGGTGAGTGAAAGAATTCTTCTCTCTCTGCTCAGACTCAGACACGGTTTCAGAGCCTCAGCTCCAGCCGTCCCATACGCCTAAGACAGTGTTTGAGACCTGGAACTGCTCCTGACTGTTGAGGACATGTTAGTAATGCGAAGGAGAATTCCACGGACGGTGTTTGTCTTGTACCCACGGCTCAGGCGGTGCTGGTGTGGAATGAGTCCCTGTGGTTTTCTTCCCAGGTGGATGGTAAAGTGTTACTAAGAAATGCCCTGTGTCATCTAAGGAAAAAAATCAATTTCATACTTTTGTCATCTGTTAGAAATGTTTGATTTTTTAAAAGAAATTTTATTTTAAACAATAAAAAATAACATTAAAAACAGTACACAGTTTATAAACAATAAGAAATGTTCAGTGTCATTGGTCATTTGAGAATTGTTCATTTGATTTTGAATTAGCTGTTCCGGATGTTTAAGTTTGAATTCTGGTGCCCGTGTGTTTTTATCTAGAAAACCTGGGCAGAGTTTTCACCTTACTTGCTCCATCTCCCTTTTTTGTTGGAGCCAATGTTCAGATACATGAAAATGAATATTCATTGGTGATTTTACTGCTTAGGAGAGCTTTTGTTGAGGACATATTTGAAGATGGACATTTGCATGTTGTCTTTCATTCTGTCCACCTTGGGAAAGTGTACAGTAGATTTTCATGACCATTGTCTATTGTTTTGTCATTGAAATGCATCTTTTGTGTCTCTAAATGCACTTATTTTACAGGTGTGACTTTTATCAGTGACTTTAAATAAAGAGGTAGAAATAAAACTTCAAGTGAAGGTTTTTCTATTAGTGCAGATAGACTGGACTAAGAATACTTTGGGTTCTATTTTTTAAAGAATTCAGGTTTACTTGTATAGAAAATTATACTGTATAGTAAAGAAATGGAAAACGATGAATTAAAAGTTAAGTGGAAATAATGGGGGAGGGGCTGGGGATATAGCTCAGTGGAATAAGCACCTGCCTAGCAAGCGCAGGGTCCTGAGTTCGATCCCCAGTACCACCAAAAAAAAATTTAAAAAATAAAAAAATAAAAAAAAAGAAATAATGGGGAATAACATGGTGGGATTTTATGGACACGTAAGAGATAGGATTCATGTAATTTAGGCCTTTGTTTTACAGACAAGAAAGTAGGCCTCAAGGGGTGGCTTGTTTTACCCAAGTCACACAGCTTGGTGAAGACGGTGCCTGAAATAGCATCTAGCGTCACATCAATCCCAGAATCTGTCAACAGCACCATAGCTACAAAGAAGATAATTTGAATCTATACTGCCTATTGGTTGATATATTTGGTTCTGGTATTAATAAAGGAAAATGTTACTGAAGTAGCATACGTAGTGGTTAAAATAAAATACCAAAAATGTGTGGACATCTGTCTGAGATGAAAGTGAAGGAAAGCCTGTTAAATCATTGGAAGACTTCGAAAATTATTTAAAATAAATAGTCACATACTTAAGCATCATTCTTCAGTGACCTGGCTTTTCTTTTTCTCTTATTTGTAAGTTTAGATGCTCTCAGTGCTTTGGGGATATGTGTTAGCCTGTGGTGTGCAGCTGTCGGTGTGAACGCCTTTTGACTGTTGCCACCTCTGAACAGTTAGAGATTGTATTTTGTTATTACTATTATTATTTTGGTGGTACTGAAGTCTGAAGCTGGGGCTTTTGCACTGAGCTGTATCCTCAGGCCTTTCTTATTTTGAGAGTGTCTCACTAGGTCCCTAGGTTGCCCAGGCTAGGTTTAAACTTGAGATCATCCTGCCTTAGCCTGCTAGAGTGCTGGGATTACAGGCAGGTACCACCATTGCCAGGAAAAAGTTTTATTTTAATAAAATACTCAGTACAAATGACGGATGTTGTTAAAATGTGTTTGAAATAGGAACGATGATTTAATGCACATGTAGGTACATGTGCCTCATGGTAGGCTCACCGGTTAGGATTGCTGGCACGTGGGTGCCCTTCGCTGATTTCATTCAGTCATTCAGTCACCCCTTTTGGGGTAGCTTTATTGTGACCTGGCTTTCTGCTATCATTTTACCATTTTCAAAGTTACTTTTTAAAAACGCTGCTCTGAGTGATTACTCTCAACATTTCAATGCATTCGCCTGACTCCTCGGTTTAGTTGCTCTCACGTCCTCCTTAGGGATACAAAGCACTTGACAGCACTCTTAACCCTAAAGCTGTCATCTCAAAATGATGCGAGTCGGTTGTGCTTTCATTCCCATACTTTTAGCCACAATGTAATCTTTACCCGATGCCTAATTAGATTTTCTACACTTTACACTGGTGTTTTGCTCATTATTTCTTCCTCAGACCGTTCCAATTTCCTTTTGCCTAGAGTACATCTTTTTTACTTTCTTTTTGAGAAAGACTGTAGGTTGCTAACGCAGTTTTGTCCAAGTAAAAATTTTTTGTTTTGCTTTTCTTAAAAGATGTCCATTGGCTGTACGGCTTTAGCCTGACAGTATTTTCTCTAAAGGAGCCAGGATGTCTTTACCTTCCGGCTTGCTTTGTAGCTTTGTCAGCTAACAGCCATTACTTTGACGCTCACCTCTTTATCTTTGCTGTAAAGATTTTTGTCTGCACATTGTTAATCCTTTGTAGTTTCATATAATGGGCTCAGGTATGAAATTCTTTTCATTTTCCCTCCCTGATACTTTTCTTGTAGCTGTGTGAGTTGATCTCTTATCAGTTCTGGACATTCTTTGCCACTTTTAAAATAAATACTGTCTCAACTTTCTTAGCATTGCGTTTTAGATAATTTCTTCAAATTGATCTTCTGATTATTAATTTTCTTCAGAATTGCATTAAATATGTTGCACCCTTATATTGAGTTTTCCTGTCTGTTCTGTTTTCATTCCCACCCCTGCTTTTTCAGACTGGCCTGTTTTCATTCTGAGACCCGATGTGAGGCTGCTGCCCTTCGTGTTCCTTTTGGCTGGCATTTGAGGCTGTCTTTTGTATTTTGTGTGTTGTGCCGGCATTTATAACTGTCTGTATTTTGTGGGAATTTTATTAGTTGCCTGAGTTGTTGACTACCACAGCCTAAATCCTCACTTTAAGGTCTGGACGAGAGAGGTAAAGTGGTCTGCAATCCATTTGAACCCTGCACCTCCAGAGAGATGTTACTCTGCATCCCCAGGGAGGTTTTGAAATAGGCAAATTTTTTTGCGTTCTCTGGGGTGAACAGAGTGGTAGAGAGTTGCAGGAATGGGGATTATTCCTACTTTTCCCTTCAGATCCGGCTGTGGCCTCACACAGCAGCGTTCTAGTTAGGGCTCCCTGTTGAGAAAGGGCCTTTTCTTTGCCCTGTGCCCTGCTCGCTGCCAGCCTCTGGTAAAGCAGGTCAAGCTGAAACCAACCTTGGGTGTGTACTGACCCCCAAGGGCTTCCCGTGTCACTTGGTCTCTGGACTCTCCTGCATACCCTAGTAATTTCTGAGTGTCTGCCCTGTGTGCTGTAGCACAGCAGCTGTCCTCAGGCAGAGCTGTACCGAGGCACTGTGCGAGAGGATGTCAGTTACTAGCAGGCTGGATCATGGGTGTGGTGGCTGGTGCCTTGAAATTCTTAGGCCTGCTCTCACTTGCTAAATTTTTTCTTTTTTTTTTTTTTCACTTCAACATCAACTTAGGTTTCTAAAGTGGGAAGATTTTCATCTTTTCCCAGATCAAACACTAGTGAGAGCACAATAATTGTGAGAAGAATTGAAAAAAAAATAAGCTTTTTTGCATTATTGGTACAGTTGGGGAATGAAAGCCATGAACAGTCAGGCGTATGTAAAAGGTTTATTTTGAAATCGTCCTTGTTCACCAAGATCATTTCTGCAAATCTTTTTGTATTTTAATACTCCAAATACCATGCAGATGAGTGCACATTTTGCCAAAAGAGGGCAGTATTCACCAACAGCAGCATGCAAAGAGACTGAAAAATTACTACAAAAAGGATGACTTTTTCTCCTGAAGATTGACAGAATTTGACAAAACTCTCCTCCCTCCCCAGATTGGTCTCTCAGTCTGGTCATCTCAGGTTAACCATCCAAGTTTTAAGCTTTGTTTTATGTTTTTTAAAAAAAGAATTTTGTAAGAACTACAACCTTTAAAAAACAGTTTTTAAGCACCTGCTTACAGAATGCTTAAAAAGTTTTTTTGTTTTTTTGAGACAAGATCTCGCTATGCAGTTCAGGCTGGCCTTGAACTTGCAGCAATCTTCCTGCCTCAGCCTCTCAAGTGCTGGGATTACAGGCGTGCACCACCAAGCCCGGCCAAAAACTCATGTTAACTGCAAGGTGAATTTGATGGGAATCTGCTGTTCTTACACATTTTCCCCGAGAGGGGCTGCTTGCTTCAGGGAACCTGGCCAGGGGAGCCTGCAGGTGAACGGTCTCCAGCCAGCACCTGTTCTATTCCAGTTCTTACTGGTCCAGGAGCTATTTCCTCTTGAGGCAAATGTGTGAGCAAACGATTTCAAACAGTCAGTATATTAAAGTAAAGCAGAAGTGACCGGATTGCATCTTTCTTGAGTCAGATAGATTGGGCTTCTGGAGTAGCCTATAGTGAGAAACAAAACCATGTTTTCCAAAGAATGGTTCAGAAGAAGGGAGAAATGTGTGTGTCTAAATGGGCTAATTAGAATCGCCTGCCCTTCAGGATTTGGTGATGTTACCAGATAAAAAGAAGGAAAGCTATTCTGCATGGGTTTAATAAATAATCAACTTGAGCTTCAAAAGGACAGCTTGGGGCTAAGAGACTGGGGCTTACATGAAACGTGCAGTGGAAGCAACTTTGGAGCAGCTTTTATTTGCATTCTGCTGCCGAAAGGCATTTGTACTCAAGGGCTTCTTGTCCTCTCTCTCCCTGGGATTCTAGTGCCTCCTAGAGCTGCAGTGCCCTCCGCCTTGTAATGTGATCTTTCTCTTCCTGGATTGGTCAGGGGGTTTCTTTTCCCTGAGATACGCTTTCCGCTTTCCGCCACTGCTCCCAAGCCTGGGCTCAGCCCAGCCCCTAGCATCTGCACCAGGCAGCTGTGCAGCTGCGGCTGCTCCAGTCCTGTCTGTGGCTTTGCCTGTAGCATCGGCTGGAGCGGTGAAGCCCAGACTGCCCTTGTGGGTCACCTGGTTCCTCCTGGCCAGCCAGTGCCTACCGCCACTGCCCTGCCCCAGCCGGTGCGTTTGCTTTTAGAGCACCATTCGTGGCATGCACTTGGTGCTGGGCCACATTCATAGGGACCACAGCAGACCACGGTCCTGTAAGTGCACATGGTCCCCTCACGCCCCGTCCAGCCTTGTCCTGTTCCGTGGCTCCTCAGCGGGGACTGAGGAGGGCTTCTCATGCTCTCTGTCTATTGGGAAGAAGCTTACATTTACAGACAGCTTCTTGGTTCTGCAGTGGTAGCCAGAAAAACATGAGCCATGATGAGAGACATAAATATACTCGTTCTAAGTGTAGTTCTGCTTTCCAGCGCTTTGAGAATTCTCATCTTCCTTCTTCCTCAATCACTTTCTTGCAGTAAGCTTTAATTCTTTTTCCGTCCTCTTCTCACAAGTCTTTGTAATTCCTAATTGGGTCAGGTTGTGACTGCTCCACTTGGAAAGAAGAATCTGATTTCAGAAGGCGGTTCTGGAAGATTGATCATGTGCTGGGGTGTGCCTCCTAGAAGCGTGATGTCTTCGCTCTGAGCACTTGGGACGCTGTCTGTCGAAACAAGCTGTCACCTGGTCCAGGAAAGCTCAGCACTGAAAAGCCTTGCTGAACAGCTCCTTACACTAATTGGCATCTAGGAGGCATTATGGTATAGTGGGAAAAATGAGACTTTAAGAGTCAAACACCTGAGTTAAAGTCCTACCTCTTTCTCCTCACTATGGGGGTGAAATATACTGTATGATTAAATGACAAGTGTACGTATACATAAGCTGATGCTTAAGTTTTATCAGATAACCTGAGAGAAATATTTAATAAATATTTTATCCTAATTTGTAAACATGCCATAAGAGGGATAAAAAGGGCATAATGCTGAAAGATAATTCAGATTCAAGGGCTTTCCTGATCCATGATAAAGGTTTTACAGATTGTGTAATGTTTGTTGAATACACAGCTGCTGTCAAGTGTTTCCCATTTATTCTTGGGCAGAGGAAATGGCTACCATCCCTGGAACTTGGGGCTGTTAACATTTAAGACCATCTTCTCTATAGACTTCTCAATCCTAATTACGAAGTAAAGAGGTAGCTTGGTACTACTGAAAACTTCCAGGTGTATAGAAAGTGACATACATGGGCTGTAGATTTTCACTGTTGCAAAGCATTTTGTTAATTTTGTATGTACGGACATATCAGCGAGTTTTACTCTGCAACTAAAAGGACAGATTACTAAACGTGGTGCCGTTACATGCAGGACAGCTCTAGAAGTGCCTTGAAACTCAAAACCCATCTGTTCGTTGTCTTGTGATGACAGTTTTCCAGCAGAGAGCAGAAGAGCCTTAGAGAAAGGGCAGCTTGTCTCATCAAGTGCTGCAGAGTTAAATGCCACCAGAGGTGCCATTGTGAACTAAACTCTCCTTCCTAGGCGGTGAAAGAAGAGAGGAGCACCAGTAGAAAAAGCATACGCTTGCAGTGGTAATGAGCAGAACTGAGAAGACATTGTCCGCGTAGCGGGGAGGAGACTTGCAGTGTGTGTAAAGATAAAGCTGAATGGTTGGGCGCTTGGACCAGGAGCCAGATGTGGACCTGTGAATAAGGCACCCACTACCACACATCCAGTATGTGTTGGCTTGCACCACTTCTCCACTTGCTGTTTAAATTTGTAATCTGTGAAATGCAGGTTGTGGTAGTGCTCACCGTAATGGTGGTTGTGAAGATTGAGTTCATGCACTTTAAGTGCTTGGAGGATTGTCTAGTCCTGTAAGTGCTATAGAGTTTTAGCTGTTATTATGCTGACAACTTGAGGGCAGAGTTAGCAACTCGGATACCCCCAGTAACCTGTGGCAATTTGAGCGTCACAGAAGTGTGGAAAGCCAGTGTGTGTGCAGAATGGAGGAGAAGCCCTGGCGCTGACTTGGCACGTGGGGACAGTGAGAGGGCGATGATAGACTCCTTGATAATGTGTCTGTGGCTTTATTGTTACACACGTGGAAGGCGCTTCTCAGCTCTGCCGACAGCGTCTTTCCAGCTCTCTTCTTCCCTCTGGAAGTGCACGCTACTTCCTTTAGGTGCTGCTCTCTTTAAATACCTACTGAGCTGACTGGGGCCCTGGGACAAGGTGGGCCTATTCATGATCTTACCATATGTTTCAAGAAAATACAGATGTCAGAAATGAAATTCGTAGGCTGGGGATGGTGGCACACACCTGTAACCCCAGCACTCTTGAGAGGCTGAGGCGGGGGGATTGTGGTGAGTTTAAGAACAGCCTGGACTATGTAGCAATACCCTATCTCAACAAAACAAAACAAAAATGAAATTTCTGGCTTTTACATATTACCAGTAAATTCGTTTTTAAAAATGGAAAAGCAAAACTGTCTGAGGGCAACCTTACATATTTATAGGTTGCTTTTTGTGCAGGACCTTCCTCTATTAAAGAAGTGCAAAAGCTGGGGTAGGTGGGAAGCTTATGAAATTGGGTCCTTCATTGTTTTTTAAGCTAAAAATCCATGACATAGTGTTAGGTTTTTATGGAAGCAGTTTCATGAAGGACCAGCACCGACCTCGCTCAGACACAGATCCTGAGAGAAAGCTGATAGACTTTCTTCGTTTTGCAGACAAGGTCTCACTATGTAGTTCAGGTTGGTCTTGAACGAACTCATTTTGTAGCCTAGGCTGGCCTCATACGTGCGGCAGTCATGCTGTCTGAGCCTCCCAGGTGCTGGGGTTACAGGCGTACGCTGCCATGTCTGGCTCTCCGATCAGCCTCTGAAAGGTGAGGTGAATGTGGACTGACTTCATTGCTCCCTCATGCATCAATAGTTTTTGTTGAGCCACAATTAAATATGTGTATACGTTGTCACCATAACACGGGCGACGTGAACAGCATACTTGTCATTATCAGCTGCAGGGCTCAGTAAATGCTCAGTAGTAGTATTATTTCTTTGAATTTTCATCTTTAGATGTTTTTAAAACTTCTACCTGAATATTGAAAATATTTTCCTCAAAGATAGGAAAACAACTATTTTTAAGAGATTCATTATGGTAAATCAGGGCTTTCAGTTTAGAAAAATGCAAAACTATCCACCCCAATTTTAGTTTGATTTCAACTATAAAGATACAGTATTTTCAAAATTAACATCATTTAAAAGTAGGTTACTGCCTTTAGAAAATGTCACTGTTTACCCTCTATATTTTAGTAAAGAAAATCTTCTAAGAATCTGAGTTTTCAAACTAGAAATGTCTAGTAATGAACATAGTCTTTTAGAGAGTCTGTTTTCTGATCAGAAGCAGTCATGTGTGGTTAGTTTAACTTGACTCCACTTGTCCCATGGTCACTAGGTTGTACTTTCCAAGGCTTAATTAGTGGTTAAGAAATGTAGCCAAGATAGGGACTCAGCTGAGACATCCACAGGCAGGTGAAGGGCCAAAGGAAATGTGTATATATATGCAGTGCAATGTTCTTTCAGCCACAAAAATGAGTGAATTCCTGTAGCTTGAGGGTGCATGGATAGAACTGGTGGACATTATGCTGAGTGAAACAAACCAGGCACAGAAAACAACCATAATCTAACTTATTTGTGGCATCAAAAAGTTGACTTTGTTGAAGCGGAGTAGACTAGTGGTCATGATATGTTTATTAGCTCATTATTAGGGAGAAGGGAGAGAGGAAAGTTGGATAAGTGGATGAAAACAGTTACATAGGAATTCTAATGTTCTATAGCACAAAATGGTTACTCAGGTTCACAGTTTATTATATGTTTCATAAAGAACTAGGTGCATTCAAAGATTTCCAACACAAATTAAAAATGTTTAAAATGATACACTAACATTTGATCATTACACATTGTGTACATCTAAATTATGTCACTACCCCATAAATATGTAGATTGATTGATTCATTGCAATATTGATGATTGAACCTTGAGTCTTGGTACCAAGCTACATCCTTAGCCTATTTTATTTTTAAATTTTTTTTTTAAATTTTCAGGCAGGATCTTGCTTAGTCACTAAATTGCCCAGGCAAGTCTCAAAATTGTAATCCTCCTTCCTCAGCCTCTCAGACTGCTGGGATTACAGGCGTGTGCCATGCCATCGTCTGGTTCCAAATTCTTTTTCTAAATAAATAAATGTGGTGTTCTTACAATTCCTAGCACCTGGGACATGGAGACTCAGATGAACTTTGTCACTACAGATCAAACAATTTTAAAACCATATGAATTACAGTAGAAGAATTTTTAAACTGAGATTTTTAAAAGAATTTTTAAACTGTTTTGATGGTTGAGGATTCCCCTAAAAGACTTAAATACAGATGCATGGAGGGCTGAGGCTGGAGCTTAGTGGTAGAGCACTTTGCCTGCCTTGTGAGAGGTCCTAGGTTCCATCCAAAGCACCAAAAACAGCAACAACAAACGCAGTATGTCCAGTATAAAATACTAAACATTTAAAGGCATTTTCTTTGTGTAGAAAGCTTGTCCTTATTTTCCAAATAATACACAACTCTTAGGGAATGGGAAAATGACTTCATAGTAGTGGAAAAAAAACGCATCCAGCTGATAAAAATTTCATTTTGTTCAGGAAAGAAATAGGCTTCCTTCAGGTTTCCTCTGCCAGATGTTTTGTCTTTTAATGTAACCCTCAGAGGTTGCTTTGACCTTTGGAACAGAATTTTTTCATAACTGACATGCAACTCACTGGCTTTGAAATGTCCCTTGTGCCACCTAATCTTAATTGTGCAGGTGACTGAATGAAGAGACTGCTGGAGAGGACTGTACCCTGAGCTCGTGGTACTCGTCACTGGGTTGTCTGCTGAGGTCTGTAGCTGCGTGTGCTCGTAGGAGGTGGGGCCCACACCAGCCCAGAAAATGTCTTTCTAGTGTGCTTGCTTCCCTCAGAAGCTAAGCAGCTTTGGTGCGCCACGCTTTCCACCATGGTGTTCCTGCTATAGAGCTTAGCATGGACTGAATCCTCTGAAACTGAGCAGAAATAACCATCCCCTCCTTTCAGCTGTGGGACTCAGATGTTACGTCGTAGAAGCAGGAAGGCTGACTGATAAACCTGAACCCCGGAGCAGTACTGAACAAACCTGGGCCCCTCACCACCTTCTTACCCTTGCTTTGTTGCATTGAAGCAAAGGTGGCAGGACCTAGGCGAGCGCTGTCCAAATTCACAGGCAGCAGACGGCCATGTCTGCAAGATAACTGTGGCTGATCAGCCACAGATGCTGGACCACAGTGAAGAACGGGCATCAAGAAGGGGCGGCTGGCGGCTAATGGCACCACTGGCGGGGTGTGATGTATCCTTTGGTTCCAGAGAACACCACGTGGAGTTAAACAGTGCCCACTACAAGCCTGTGATCTCAGGATTTCCCACAATAGCTTATGCTTACATGATTTTTGCCCATGGCATCAGCAGAGCAGTGTTTCCTGTGCTGTGCTGCATTTTAGTCCCAGCCTTAAATAGCATACATAAGGTGAAGGAAGCCTTGGAGAAGGGGCAGCAGCCTCAGTTGTGGGCGCTGTCCTGGTGGGGATCTGGTACACCCGCAAGGAGTGGAATTGTACAAGTTTGGTGCAAAAAGGAGTTCTTTCTTTGCATTCATGAAATAAGAGCTGGTGAAGAGTCCTGGCTTGTGAATTGGATGGATAACAGCAGTGAAATTAAACGGCAAAAGCAAAGATGATTGAATCACTGTTTGTTGAGATTATACTGGGTACCCTGGTAGCAGATTGCTGGGCATCCTGATAGCGGCTTAGACGTGATCAATGGGGAAGTGGTGAGATTTCCAAGGGTGGCTTGTAGGAGTGAGGAAACGCTCCAGTAGGCTAGAACTCGGGAAGCCCCAAAGCCAAGGAAACAAAAACGAGAACAAGACCCAGGTCGTGTAAGCCGCGCGCTGCCCAACGTCAGACTTCGGTGGGAGTGGTCTTACCTTCGGCTTCCCTGCACATAGTGCCCCTGGCAAAAATAGCCCGAGAAGCAGGAAAGTGCTGTAGCAGAAAGGAGTATCCTCTGCATTTCAGGAGCGAGAAGGGTGGCTCAATCCGGCAGCAATTGGGGTAGCGGAGTGTAAATTTTACTCCTGAGAAGTTGGAAGAGAAGGAGAGGGTCGAAGGAATTTTGTTGATTTTTAAAAGACAAGGAAGTGCATATTTATGTGTGTAGGGGGGCTGGGGATATAGCTTAGGGGCTGGGGATATAGCTCAGTGGAATAAGTGCCTGCCTAGCAGGCGCAGGGTGCTGAGTTCAATCCCCAGTACCGTCAAAAAAAAAAAAAAAAATGTGTGTAGGCAAAGGCAATGAAAGCGGTGCAGGAAAAGGGAAGAAAGCAGAGAGGGGAAGAGGGTTTTCTTTTTTGCCTCTCAACGGCTCAGAGTGGTGCTGGCTAAGACCCCAGCGGTGAGAGGCAGTCACTGGGAGGTCGGTGTCACCTCCCTCCTTACCCAGCGGGACAGGTGTCTTCCTGCCATGGGAGCTGCATCAGATGTCCCGATCCGGGCCACAGGGAGTGCGATGTCATGCTCTGGCCCCAGCGGGAGAGACGTTAGAAAAATGTTAAGAACAACTGGACATTCAGCATCTAGATATTTTTATAAATATCCCCCTCCCTCTGCTTTCATGGCATCTTTTATGACGAGTGTTTTATAAAGTTTTGTTGTCTTCAATGACACGTTAAGTTTACTGATTGTGACTCAGGTTTGACATCTCAATGTTTATGAGAAACAAACAGGTGCCAGCCTCACTGACACATTCTGTTGGGTTATTTTCCTTTCTCCTGGGAAGTTCAGTGCCTGCTCGTCAGGACCCAGGGAAGGGCCATGTCACACAATCCTTTGTGCTGGTAAACAGTGAAGTTGACCAGAGCTGACCAAAGTTCAAACCATAGGTCCCTTTACACATGCCAAATGGGAGCAATGGTTGATGAGTTGATGGATGATGGATTAATTATTGATTGAGATGGGGTGTCACTACATTGCCCTGCCTGGCCTTGAACTTGGGGGCTCAAGTAATCATCTCACCTCAGCCTCCTGAGTAGCTGGGGCCACAGGCAGTACAACTATGAAACTACAAAAGCAGCTACAAAAGCACTTAAAGGTGCCTTTCAGCTACAATAAATGACATAGGATTTTGTTGTAAAACTCTAAATCTGTGATGAAAAATGTAAGAGTTGTGTTTAAGAACCTGCTGTCCTCCTGCTGCTTCTGGTTGGTTTGGATACCTTTGTTGTTTATCTGCAGCGGTTCTTCACCTGAATCGTTAAAACAGCAACGCAAACCCCAAACAGAAACTAGGCAATTCTGACTTTTATATTTAGGTTTTTAAAAAGTCATAAATGTGATTCCAGTAAGCTACTTTGAAAAAATTCTCAAGTTTAGCTTTTCTTAAACTGAACCCAAAGTCCTTACTGAACCTCAGATGCTGCAGTGCTAATAGCTGTATTTTGTGAAAACGACTTCCAAATGTAGGCGTAGGATTTTTCCCTCCCTCCATCTCCCTTTCTCCCCTTCCTCCCCTCCCCTCCCCTCCGCTCTCCTCCCTTCTCACCTCTCCTCTCCTCTTCAGTGCTGCGGGTGGAACCCAGGTGCCAAAGCATGCCAGCCAGGTACCCTATACTGAGCGGCATCTCCAGCCCTGGGACATAGATCTTAAGCTTCACCTACTCAAGTCACCTGGAATGTGAACCCCATTAGTTGGGACAGCTGCCTATGTGCACAATTTGTGAAATACCAAGAGGTCCCCCAAAGATGGTTCCCCAACAGCTGCTCAGTTTATGAACCTTGCCATGAGCTGCCCTTGGTTATATCCCGTGAAAGAGACCCATTTATCTTGCAGGAAAATGGTGCTCTTGTCAGCTTATTAAATTAACACCTATTGGAGCTCCTGATACGATTAGGGCATAAGCGGACCATGTTTTTTGAAGGTGGAGAGGTGTGCATGCTGTTCTTCCTGCCTGGCACACACCGCCCTGGCTTCCCACACCCAGCCCCCTGCCTGTGCTACGGAAGTGACTCGGAGGTCCCCTGAGGGAAGCTGGGCCTCCCTCTCCCGCCTTCCTCCCAGTCTGCCTGAAGAGCATTTCTGGTCTCATCCAAACTAGGGAACATGTCATGTAGCACGAAGGCTGTTAACTTGTCTTCCTGATAGTCTGAATCTCTGCAGAGAGAGAAAACAGATGTCTTTAACCTTAAGCCTCAGGACCTTCTTGGCAGAAGCCAACCCATTGGCAGAGGACCCCGAGGAGTGTGGAAGAGGGTGTGCTTCGGGTGGTCTAACATGGGCGGCTCTCTCTTCTGAGCCCTACAGACCGCAGTGGCTAAGCAGGGGTTGCTTGGGCTGATGGCGTTTTGCTTGTGCCCCTCACCTATGTCGAGAATCGCTCTCCTAGAAAGGGTGTGAGATGTGTGCCTGCAGGTGTAGGGAGGAAAGTAGGTCCCCAAAACAAAATCTCCCAGGAAAATGATGTAAAGGAGAAAAGAGAGTGGCCAGAGTTTTTGACAAACTCACGTCAAGTATCCGAGTGGTGATGTGCTGCTTACTCCAGTGGGAGTGCGGGAGTGGCAAAGGGCTTGGCTAGGGAGAAATTCATACTGACCTCTGCCTGTCTAGTTTGTACCTTCGATTAAACCAGGAGTGTGTGTGCAGGAAAATGATCAAGACCTTTTGGTGCAAGGAGCTCTCCCCTTCCTGGCTTCCTTGCCCGGTTTGGGAGATGGCTGATTTTACCATGGTCTGCATTTTGGCCACCCATAGAGACGAATTTGAAAAGCTGTTGCGAAAAATGTTGCGAGCTAAAGGCAGCTACGGAGCAGGATTCTAGTACAGTCCCCTCAGGGAACCTGGATGCACTAACAGTACTGTCCCTAGGAAAGCAGGGCCATCGTGCACCAGACCTTTACACTTACACTGTTATTTACAGGAATAACTGCAAGGTTGGTTCAGTAAGCACATCAGGTGCCTGATTGTTCTCAGTTAAGGGGGAGGCCAAAAGTCAGTTGCTCTTCCATTTTCTGTAAATCATTTACTTCTCCCTTTTGTACTTATTTCTGATATTGCTTTTTAAAAATGACTCTCTTTGTACTTAAAGAAGAGTAAATGAAACTGTAAAACGAAAAAAAAATTTTGCCCTGTAAGTGTGGCATGAGTAGATTTGCGGTCTTTTTCTGCATCCTAGCTAACTGGATGTCTAGGATAGTGCAGTGAGAATGGAACCTACCCAAAGAAATCTTTGGGGCTGGCGGAGTGCTTACAGAGTATGCACAAGGTCCTGGGTTTTTTCCCAGCACTGGAAAAAAAAGAAAAAAATTAATATTTAAAAGCAGGTCTGATGGTTATTAAGCAGTGGAGGACTTTATATCCAGTGTTGAATTTCCACTTGCCATCACCTAGTGAAGTAGGACAAGATTTGTACTCAGCTGAACTGTTAAGAGAACTAGTTAAGAAGCTAACTAAGCCTACCAAATAGAATCTACATGAACTCTCTTTACTTATAAAATTGTCCAGACTTGCAGGGGTGGAAAAGTGATGCAAAACCTCAAGGGTCCTTTTGTATTTTTCTTCCTCTGACAGATCTGAAAAACAGGATCTAGGAGCCAAAAGTCACCTGGACGAAGGTGTCACGGGTCATTTGGTTGCCCCGGGCTGCTCTCTCACCGTTTGGGAATGGCTTTTTAAGTTATGGCTTTCAAACACTTAGCAGGTGTGTGCCAGGTGCCGTCTTGACGGATCACCCATCTTATCAGTATGGTGTGGGCAGCTCTCTCCGCCACTGTCCTGGCCAGTTTGGATCTCACAGCTGTGACTACGATCCTGGTCACCCTTAGCATAAATCCCAGCCAAAGCGTGTGACTGCACGGCTTACTGGTGTTTCTGTGTACAAGGAGGAATCTTGGCAAGTTTCAGTTTTGTCTAAGATGTTTTTCAAGCTCAGGATCTCTCAGAGAGAGAGCAGAGCCCAGTTGTTAGGATAGCAGATTTCAGGGCCAGGCTGCCTGGCCTTGAATTCTCCTTTCATGATTTATTAGCCACATGTCCTTGGACTAGTAGTAACATTGATCCTTCAGCATTGATGTCCTCACCTGTAAAATAAGACTCACCAAGTGCCAGGAACTATTTAAATGTTAGCTGCTGCCATCAGTACCGATGTTATTATATCCATTAAAGCCTGGAAGTGGAAACGCGCAATTTAAGAATGCGCTATGGCATGGTAGGGGATGCTTGTAGACCCAGAACTCTAGGAGGCTGAGGCCGGAAGATTACGAATTTTCGCCCAGGCTGAGCAACTTAATGACTTAATGAGACCCAGCTCAAAACAAAAAAAATAAAAAAGCCTTGAGATGTAGTTCCATGCAGAGGCTCTGGGTTCAATCCTCAGTTCTGGGTTCAATAAAAAATGGAGATTATAAAAATGTACAACTAGTGTTTCTCAATTGAACCTTAAAAGTTACCGTTTGAAAAGCACTGGAAATGTTAACCCTTAGCATGACCTAACTAAGGTTCTTAGCACCATGTTTTGTCTTTTTGAGACCCTTTTCGAGGGTCTCACTATGCAGTTCAGGCTGGCCAGAGTTCACTTTGTAGCCCAGGCTGGTCTTGAACTTGCAACGATCCTCCTGCCTCAGCCCCCTGAGTACTGGGATTACAGTGTGAGCCACCATGCCCAGCCTTACTAAGATTCTAAGTGCCTGAAATGATGCAATGTTCAGAAATCATTAATGCTTTTTTTTTTTTAACAAACCAAAGTTCTTTTTTTTTTTCTATTTTATTTTTATTTATTTATTTATTTTTTTATCTTAGAAACATAAAAGTACAGAAACATATTGACAAACAGACACCCATTATCATAGAAAATAGTACAATCACAACTAATCTATAGACAAGGTGATATGGTCTCAACAGTAGTTGTTGCTTTATCCATTGATATCTTCGAATTGTAGATGTATGGACCCATATACAGACATGCAAATTTAGTCAGACAGTTGATCCTCTCAA